>JAPYZO010009588.1:0-14790 GCA_030522905.1 Torymus flavipes | reverse complement strand
TTATAACATGATGGGTCTGTGAAGTTTGCATCGTTGGAATGCAACGAAATAATTTTTTACAATTGATTAAAGTTTTTAAACATTGAAAATGTTATCTAAACCTTAGTTTTAAAGTTATTTTGTACTATAAATCACTGAATCTACACGCAAAATCAATATTATTTAGTATAAACGTGAAGTAAAATGAATTATTTTTTTATTTCATTGCACTCCAACGTTGCAAACTTCAGACTCATATAACATGGAAATAGAAAGTTACTTTGAGGGAATAAATTATAAAGCAGAAGCAGTACAATGTAGTATTCTTTAATTATATATAAGAGCCTACATAAAACGATGTACTCCTTGCTAAACTCTTCACTGTCCCTTCTACATTACACGTGGTGCACCCTTTCCACTTTTCTCCCTCTCTCTCTCTCTCGCGTCATTTCTTCTTAGACTCCCCGAGGTCCTCGGACCATACAACCTTGCAGCGAATGAAAGCAAGTTGCGTACTTCACTCGGAACGCGCAAACACTAGGATATCCTTAGGACAAAGGAAAACCTAATGAAAAGTGCGTCCAGCAGCTCTTGCGCTCACAGATAGCATCTCGCTCTCGCTCTGTCTCTCTCTTCTCTATCCTTTGTGACCACCCGCGGAATCCTCTGCACCCTCGCGCGCCCTTTGTTTCCACACATCTGATAATTCGCGCGCGCGTGGACGTCAAAAAGGAAGGACGAGAGAGAGAGAGAGAGAGAGAAAGGAAGAAAAAAGTATAGAACAGCAGAGAGCGCGTGATCCGGTAATTACCGACGACGCGTTCGTTGCACTTTGTGCAGACGAGTTTACTCTCTTTTCTCTCCCTCTCGTCACATATCGAACTTAGGCCGCACAGTACGCGGAATTCGTTCCCTTTGCTCGCGTAATTAAAGCTTTGACGCATCGGCGACAAAAGATAAAGAGACCCTCGAAAGCGAGAGAAAGAGCTGGACGCAGTTTTTCGCACTCGGGCGCATACGGGGCGGTGGAAAGAGAAGCAAGAGTAAGAGAGTAGCTCGCATAACGAAGTGTGAGAGGAAAAATCATTTCGCGCGAGCGCGTAGGACGGTAAAACTCGATGACGTATAGCGCGGCAGGCGCGACGCGATGTCGTAAAAAAAACTCCCACACGGGGCTGCTGAACTTCGCGTCGCATGGATATTCTAGACTTCCTCAGCGCACTAGGGACTGTTTATATTCGCAGGTCTCGGCTTTCGCCTACACGGGGGAAAGAGAGACAAAGAAAGCATAACGAGGCGAGTGTAAAAAATCTCAGAGCCCGAGTTACACCACCGCCGCAGTAACGGGCGCGCGCTCGGCAGCCTTATAAAAGAGAAATACGAACTTTGCGCGGTCGCGTCGCGACGTAAAGTAATTCACGCGTCGCATGCCTACGCTTATTATACGAGGGAAAGAAAAAACCATTCGAACTTTATATTAACTTGTGAAAAATGTCACTTTCACCGGCTCGGCAACCACCACCACCAGCGCGGGTTACGTTCCTGCATTATTAAATTCACGTGCGCTCGCGTCGCGCGCCGCTGATGGATACATTCGTCATAATTGCTCTCGAACGGCCCGGCCATACGCGTAAAATTCATCAAGAATTCATCTCTCGCCGAGGACGAAAGTTGCGCGCGCGTGCGAGCCACATCAATCGGTGCGCGGACCCATATCGCATCATCTCCATCTGGCCATAAAATCTGCCGTTGCTCGTTAGCCACGCTCGTTACGTTTCGCGCGCGCGCGCGTTGCAGTTTCTCTCTCCCCCGCGCGTATGAGTCTGCGGTGGTGGCGCCGCGTATACGTGCGCACTGTACGCAGACCGTTACCTCCATCCGCCCCGCCGCGCGCGGGGCGGATGCCCCTAATTATTTCGGGCTGTACTTAATGAGAGAAGCGCGTACTGTTACCCCACGCGTATTCGTATTACGCATCGCGTAAACGCAGTATCTTTGCACGCGAGAGGGAGTGAGAAAGCGCAATCAGTCGTGGGTATATGCGGAGGAACTTTGTTTGCGCGCGCACGCGCGGGTTTTGTCATCTTAAACGCCAAGCGTAGAGTGCGTGTAGGTGGCCCTTTATTGCTTTAATCCTTGATTTATGCGCGGGAGAAGATTAGGGTGCCGAGGGCTGGAGTGGGGGGATGAAGTATGTTGAGTGGATATTGTTACGGTTCGATGTTTGGGCCACCTGTGCACCACGAAAAATGCGATGGGGAGAGTTTTGATGGACGTAGTTTGGAGGAAAAAATTTTTTGCAAATTGTCGGAATAAATTACTCTGCAAATATGTAGTACACAATTACTATACTTAAATTCTAAGACTTTATAATTCCATTAAGTATGAAAACGTCAATTTTACTTATTCAATTGTGAATGTATTTCTGTTTTCAGTAACATAACAATTTCGAGAGCGCTTTTTTATAACTGAAAACCTTTTTGGGTACTGGCACAACGAATCACGAGCAGGAATACATGTTTATGTAAAGAGCAAGACTTCAAATTAATATTTAAAAAGCTTCGATACATAATGTATACATTCTGTTACGTAACGAGCAAAAGTTGTATGTTCAGCGAATCCGATAACTACAAAGAACATAAGGTTGCGGATAATAATTCTTTGAAAATGACATTATTATTAGTGGGCGTAGGAAAAAGTAGAAAGATTTGGCTCAAAAGGATTGACGTAAAAAATGAAAATTTTATACAAAAAACAAATTAGTTGTAATACATCAGATTGAGTTAATATACTAAAAAAAATTCTTATACATGATTACACGTGTACTCATCAATTAAAAAAAATAATAAAATCAATAAGAAAAAAATGTAGGAAAAAATAAAGCGATATTGTTATAGATTATTCGCAAAATTATATTTGTAAATATAGCAAAGGAGGGCAAGCTCTTTTATTTTGCGGTTTGAAAAAACAACAACAGGTTTTATTTGAAAAACTATTCTTATAATGAAATGCAATTTCAATAGTTTTCTACAATGTCAGATTGTTTGCGACATGATACGGTAGCAGTATGGGCACACTCAATTGGACAACAGTATGGGCATTACTAGTACTGGAAATGCTATGCAAGTTCGTACCGAACGTAGAGTCTATCCATTTTCAATCTAACGGTCCGTCTAATAAGAATAAGAATAAACATTTTTATTTATTTAAACATTATTGAGAGCAAATAAAACTAAATTTCTTCTTTGGGATAGGCTTGATCCCGGAGACCAAAATCGATCAAAACAAAAAAAGAAACGCGTTTCGGACGCCGAAAATGAGGTTTTCTTGAGTTAAACAGTAAGCAACAAATTCATAATTGTACAGAATGTTGTCTCTAATATTACAGCATTTCTGAATTTGTTGCTTTATAGTAGATTATATCACAGGTCGAAACTCTATTAAAAACGCAAAAAAACGTGTTTTTGATGCAGCTATTCGACTTTTATGTACGAAAACGCTGAGCGAAAAACTCATTAACCTGCTGAATATCATCTTTAGTATGTTCTAAAGTAGTAACAGTATTCCTGAATTTGGCGCTTCATGATAGGCTAGATACCGGAGACCAAAATCCATCAAAACAAAAAAAAAACGCGTTTCGGTCGCCGAAAATGTGGTTTTCTTGAGTTAAACAGTAAGCGACAAATTCATAATTGTACACGCGCGGACTTAGAAGTATTAGTAGTCACGATACTTGTCTATGCCAATGTGTATGGAGGAAATGAAGATTAAGTTAAGGAAACTTTTTTTCATTGACAAAATATGGCTTATAATATGTGCAATATATAAATAAGTATTGCTTACGAGAACGAAGCGCTATATAAATATATTTTGGCAATTTATGTGTAGTCATATTTCCCATATATTGCTTACTTCTCAAGCTATATATTGCAAGTCTTCATTTTTTTTGTGCGGGAGATATGAAAATATACCATTTCGCTTTGCCACTAACCAAAGCAAATTTCGTGAGCCGAAGTCCAGTCATACTGTTTGCAACGCGTCGAGATTTCCTTATTATTTGTTTGCTCTTGGAAATTTTGCATCGGGGAACTGTTCAATTTCATTCCTGCAGATAAGCCTTAGCTCGAGGCGTTCCCCGTTCGATCATGAAATACCCAAATTCAACATTGAATGTTTCCGCAAGTTCTTCCTTATCAGAGTGGCATATGCGTGAAATGTCCTCTGCGCAATACCAGGATTGTTTCGATATCACTAGGATCAATAAATCCGTCCAAAATACACAACTTTTCCATAGGTACTGTAGATACCGAATAGGCAGGAGGCTTAAATTGTTTTTTTTTCTAATAATATAATAGTTAAAATTATTTCAGAATCTACCTTTTTCTAAAATTTATTCTGTTTCTTAATTTTACCATGAATAGAATTAATCATTAAATCAAGTTTTTGGAAAGTAATTGAAAATGTACTGGTAATTTTAGCCATTTTCATGCTATCGACAATTTAATTATTACGTATGTTATTAGAAGGCTCTAATTTAAATAGTTAATTACTCCTGTTCGGAAAATCGGCGAATCAACGTAGAATCATCTGTGGTAATTAACCTGTTTTGGCTGAAAATCGAATGGTAATTGATTCAATTGCTATAGTCTATTATTATGTATGTATATTATATGTGTGAGTAACAAGACCTATTGCAAATTCACGCTTATTGCTTTTTGATCGCATTACCTACACGTAGCCGTTCCATTACTTCATCACCACCAAACACGCAATCGTTCAAACGACCTATTCCATAACTCACACACAAGTAAATTGACGAAAGAATATGGAGACAGTCACCTCGGTGTAGCTCGTTAGAGAATGTCAATTCTCTGACTCTCTCGGTCGAGAGCTGATTATTAAGGGCGTCTTTAATGCCGGTCTCCGATGATGTATACGCGTTAATAACTGATCGCGCAGGGTCGATCGCGTTGCGACGGCAACGCGTATACCGGCCGAGCCACAGAGGCACGACAAATCAAGCGCGAGAAACTCATTTGCTTAAAACATTGGCCCGGAGAGTCGCCGTTGTGTGGGTGTGTGTGTGTGTGTGTGTGTGTGGGTTGTAGTTCGGTAACAGCCGAGAGGGTCCGGGACCACCTGCTACTCCATTATAATAATGATTACATCCCGGCGCGCGTGAATTATTGACGCGGACGACGCAGTTTCCCATTATCTTCTCTCTCACGGGCGCCTCGGAATATCGGTCAAATTATTTCAAGCGATAGCAGAGAGCGAGAGAGATTGAACTTTGTGATAGCTGTTTTCTTTGCCAGGGCAGGAAAAACGTGTTTTTGAAAACAATGGAGTTGAGAGAGAGCTGGTTTGGGGGAGGGTGAAGAGAGAGAGAGAGAGAGAGAGAGAGAGAGAGAGAGAGAGAGAGAGAGAGAGAGAGAGAGAGAGCGAACTCTCGAAAACGCGCGCGTTTTGGCACCCGCGCGCGCACGCTGAGCTCTGGTGGAAAAGTTTTGAAAGTGATAGCTTTGAAAAAGTTTTTTCAAAAGTTTCGTCTGCCGACATGCAGGTAGTTTCTAAATGGTTTTTTTTTGCTCCTCGTTTAAGTGTATATAACCTAGGGCATTTACGCGAAATCCCCGAAAAAAGAAATGTGTGTAGCAGGCATTGTTTTTGAGTTTTAAGTTTGAAATGTTGGGTTCGAAAAGGCAGAGGTATTTGAATTTACTGTTCAATGAACCGTCTCATACGTGCATTACATTAATGAGAATTAAATTAATACGATTCGATGCACCGGCTGAAATTAACAGAATATTTGCGCCCGCGCATTCTTTGTAAAGTTCATTGCAATATGCCGTTCGGAAAATTATTTCTCCTTTATGAAATGCTTTGCTGAGTAAATTTGAAAAAATTTCGTTCATTGAGAGCATAATCAAATTCCGTTACTTTATTAAATTTTAGAGTTAATATCGAACTTGATGTATCTTGTAATCGGAATTTCAAAGGCTCAGATTTTCAGAATTTATAGCGTAATTGTTTTAAAATTAATGATTAACGGTGAAATTTATAAAAATGAGACAAACTAACGCGGTATGAGTATTTTATCTGCAAATATCGGCACACTTATATTAATCAGTCTTGATAAAATAATTTAATTATGTCATTAAAATTAAATAAATTTCTGGTTTGTTTAGTCATCATAAACGTTAGGGCGAAAAGAATTCATCACAAAATGTAACTTTATGTTTAATATAAGTTAAAAGCTATTTAACAGTAATAGAATTAATATAAGTTAGATTCTAGGTATTTGTTGAATTATGCAAATATAATATTTTAGTCATATAAATATTATATTTCAAAAATAAATAATATTCTATAAAAGGAAAAACGATCTGTATAACACTTAGCCTAAATAAAATCATTTGATTTCCTTTATAAAACGAAAATAATATTGTTAAATATCTTCTCTGAAAAGTAGGACAGCCCGTGCTTTATTCTCCCTGTGCAAACCAAAATCGTCGTCATCGCAAAATTCCTCGACGACGCGTGGCGCATTCCAAAATTACATCGCAATCCCATCTCACATCTCCACGCAGACAACGTCGAATAAAAATCCAAAAAGCAAAAGATTAACGTCCAAGAAGAATTGACCGGCCGCCAACACCCGAGCTCGTCGCTAAACGTTTTTACAGCCGGCCATTATCGATAACTGGGCTAGAACGAACCGCGCGCGAGAGAGGAAGAAGAAGAAACGTTAGTATGTGTGTGCACGCGTGCGCGCGTGCACAGGGGTAGAGAGGAAGAGCACCGAGCGAAGTTACTCCGACAGCCTCGTTTCCTGTGCCGCTTCGGGTTCAATAGTTCTATTACCATACATTTCGCGGTAAATTTGCGCCTCGTCGTATATGCGATTTCTCCCTCCCACCCTCTCCCTTCTACCTGCGAGATTCCTCTACTTTCTATATAAGAATTCACGCGAATGGAATTTCTCCCCACGAGCTCAACGATATCTGCGCGCGCGCTCGTACTTTATGCGTCTGCGTTGCCTCTATATTGATAAAAATATATGTGTGTATATACCACTGGTCGGGAAATACGTGGAAATGGCAAATGTAGAACGTCTCCAAATGAACATACGCGCGGGATGATATCCGGCGATGTTCTGGCCGTGTGCCCGACTAGTCGTTTTCACTTTGTGCGACACGACGGAGATGGTATAATACTACTACTACTACGCCCCCCTCCTCCCCATTGCTTGACGACACTGTGTGTCTTTTCGGCAGTGTCGAATTTCTCCCTCAACACGCCGCGACCTTCACCCATTTTTCCCGATCTCGAAACATTCCACGCTTTCGCGAAAGGGGCAAAAGAAAAAAGTATAAATGGTAGACCCATAAAGCGAGATATAGACACGCGCCTGCGCGCGTGTGGCTAAATAAAGCTGTCAGGATTCAATGGGCGCCGGCGAAACTTGCAATTCACTAATCGCGCGCGGCGTATTTCATTCTCACCTGCGCGAAGATTACGGCTGCGGCAAGGGGGAAAGGCATATATACCCATATACCCCCGTCGTCGTCCTCGTCGCCCCCTCCTTGTCTACCTCGGCGATCTATTGCGCCGCGCGTTCTCCGTTCCTTCTACCCCTATGTATATATACGACTGGCGGCGGTAGCGGGCGTCCCTTATCGATTTCGGCCCCCGCTGTATACAAATCCACCTTCAGGTAACATTAGTCACTCGGCGGCGCTTGCACGCGGAACTCACTCTCCCGCGGCGGCATGAGGTGGAACGGCAAAAGGAATCGCGCTCGCGGCCCTAAATAATGTATAACCGTGGACTACTTGACTCCGGAGGTATAGAGACCTAAATGTCCTCTTAGCAGATGTGACGTTTCGTACATGTGGCGACGACGATGATGGCCGATTTCACGCCGGCTGTCCGCCACGCCGAATTAACGCCGCGCGGGCGTCCCCGCAAAATTGAATTTACGTTTGGCTAATCGTTTATTTGGGTCTGCGTGCCAGTGGACGTTGGTATGGTGTAATCGAACTCGAGGAGAGAGGAGTAATTGAGAGATGCGCCGTGTGTGTGTGTTTTGACAGTTAGGAAAAGCAGATTTAGACGCGCGTGCCCTAAAAATGTTGGCTAATGGGTTCCGAAAACTTTGGCGTCCATGGTTTGATTTGCGTTGCACGAGTTACGCGTTCTGCTTTTGAATCGCTAATATTAGTTTTTTAATTATATATAATATCAATAAACGTATTACAAATTATAATTAAAAGAAATATCATTTTCACTTATACGTCAACTATGTGCTATGATGCGAGAAGAAAATAAACATGAAAAGAAAAAAACTAATCTTTTTACCGTTACATTTATTATTTTCAATATTAATCTTTTCCACATAACACAGCATCATTTTTCTAAAAGTCGATTTTCAATTGACACTCCCCTTACGGATAATCCCATACCCGTCAAACCGATACCTCGAGACACCGACCCACACTCGCACATGCACATACACACACACACATACCTACACTTCAAAGCTCCCCTCGTACAAGTGGATCTAACCGGATTGATTATTTTTAAATGTGTCATTCGATAAGGATCCCGCGTTCGCTCGCGCTTCATTCGCGCGCCGAGTGAATTCCCGACGATTCCCAGCCACCCTCTTTTCCGAGACCTTAAGATACAACGAGCCTTCCTTCTTCCCTTCCTCCCATCCACAGCGCCTTTCTTCTTCGCTCGGCTTTCCCCCCTTTCCATCTTTCCCGGACGGCGGCGCGCGCTTCGCTCTACCTCCGTGACAGTTACAAACGACGCGTTATCTGTAAGGATTGCACGGCGAGAGGGCGAAAATGGCGAGCACCTGCTCGCCTCTATCCATCTCTCGCTTCCTCTCTCTCTCCCACACTCTCTCTCCAATGTACTCGCGTGTCAATGGAAACGCAATCACTCGGGGCTCTCGGGGAAAGCCCGAGTCCCCTATAATATCGGAAAGCGCCATCGCCACGGCGGCGGCGGCAGCTCCCTTGGAAATCAGAGAGCATGATTGCAGGGACGAAGGATTCGCCGGCAATTATACTCGTCGGCTGCTGCCCTAATACAGCTGTCGCGTCGGGTGCGAGTGGTCGTCGTTCGCGTTTTTTCCGTTTCTGCGAGCGCGCGCGCGGGAGAGAGAGGTGAGAGGTGGAAATTCAAGTGTATGACTGCGAGGGTGTGTAAGCAGTCGTGGAGCGGTAAAAGCGGTTGAGGGGAAGCCGTCTCGGAAACCGTAGCAGTTGCATGGGTTGCGTGCATGCAAGCTAAGAGTTAATGACTTTTAGAAAGTTTTTCAGGTTTACATACTTTTCGAGAATATATTTAACGAAATTTATGGTTCTGAAAGGGATTTCAAAGTTTGGATGTGAAAGAGTAAAATTGGTTGCTTTTGTAATGCTCTTTAATTGAAAAGATTACACAAGAAAGGTTTTGTAAAGTTGTAGATTTTGAAGTTGTAAGTTGTGAGTTCCGAAAGTTATTTAATTCCACGAAACTTCGGTCGGACTTCAAAGTGTATTAAAATAAGGAATTTACTAAATGAAAGATTACAAAGCATAAGCTATATACTTCAAGGATTTGAAAATCTTCAAGATTAAATTTTTAATGCTTCCATTGAAATAAAACTGCCGCTCTTACTTATAGGTTGATAATGTCGCTACTGCGGGATACTCTTCATCTTAACACTACCTAAGGGCTACGTTAACATTTTTGTAGGCTAACCAACTTTTAAATTAAAACAATTTCTGATCTTTTTTCCTGTGGCCTTTTTATTTTGAGTATGCGAGGGCGTGCAATTATTTCGTACCCGCCGCATACAGCATTCGCCAATATTGTGTTTCTGTGAATGTGGTTACTAATTCGATAATGTATGTTTTGATATGAATAAGCCCAGTTTACCGGGGGAAAATTTTTCGAATTGCACTGTAATAATGCAAATAAATACTTCTTCTACTACTTCGTAATTTAGACCGATGTTCTTGTAATGAGGCGTGAATATTGATCTCAAGGTAAATTTGGTAAAATATTACTTCATCTTTATACGCATCGCTCACAACCCGGTTTACAGTTTACGTCTGTGTTAACTTAATGACAACATTTAAATTACAAGATGATATTGATGTTCTAATTTGATCTTGGAAACTTGAGTTAAATGTTCAATTTTTTCTTCAAACGATTAAACCGAGTTAATGAATCAATAATCTGAAAGTAAGTGTTTTCAAATTGCATTAAAGCTTGCAGTGCCCATGACCAAAGATCTTCTATCTCAACATGTTCTTTTCTATCGTGACCTTCCTTCAAGCAAATAAAAGTGTTTTAAAATTAAATAAGTTTTAAAGCAAATAAATGTCTGATTTTAGGAGATAAATAAGATTGGTTTGAAGGAATTAGCGTTCGTAGATTGGTTTGAAGGAAGCGTTCGTAGATTAGATTGACTTGGTAGGTTTAGCGGACGTCAACAAACGAAACAATGAGACAAAATTTCGGTTTTTTGCCGACCTTTCTAGAGTTTCTATTACTCTTCAAGGCATAAAAAAATTAAATGTCTCCACATCATCTGAAGAGGAGAGTAATAAAACTCTCGAAACGTCAGCAAAAAAAAATAAATAAATTTTGTCTCATTTTATCGTTCGGGGGTGGAAGGATGCTAGGTTGACAGTATGTATGCAGTAGTCCTTGTATAATTCAAAGAACTCACATGCGCGACATTTTTTATTACAGACTTATGAGAAATTTGTGGAAGTCTTCAGTTGACGCATTTAGTTATTTTTTCGATCAAGGATCGTTTAAGCCGAACGAAAAGCAGTCAAACTATCCAGACAGTGGATTATGGCATCTAAAAGAAAAACACAATTTTCATATATATGATTCACAGGGGCATGATTTACATGCAGCCTGCGGCCACGTAGCTATCTCGCAGATCATAGATTATAACTAAAATACTCGACGAATCCCAAAAAGTAGCCAAAACTAATGCCGACTACAAGCGCACTGACAACTGCATTCATATGTATATATTTGAGGAACATATTCAACGTCCACACAGTAGACAACTCGGAAGCTGAGCCAGAGCCGAGCTCTCGCACATTCACTCGCTAATTCCCAATACATAATCCCCCCACTTTTTCTCTCTCTCCCTTGACTCTTGGCAGACATCTAGCACAACAAAGCCCGCGTACGCGCGCGGCATCAAAGCCTCATTGTGGCAAGCTACTACTCTAATTCGCGCACGTGGTCGCCGAGAGAAGCGCCCCGCGAATGCACACCGCGGCGTGTATATAAATACAATCGTGACACCCGAGTCTTGGCATCCGCTGTCGAAGTTCCCCCTCCGTCTCTCTTGCACCCACGCTCCATCCATTACCAACGGCGAACAGGTGTGCTGCGAGTTAAGCCTCTCGCGCGCGAGTCCGTATTATTGCCCGTGGGCTATCGAGTAATGAGAACGCGCGCGTGTTAGTGTGTGTGTGTGTGCTTTGCGCAACGAGGTCGACCGACGACGACGACGACGACGACTCAATTTATAGCGCGGCGGCAGCCTATACGCCCCTCCGTCAAATTTTATTCTTCCAATTAAACCGTTTTCTCGCGGCTTATAGTATATACACACCAGGGCGCGCTTCTATTTCCGAGCCGCGCGTCGTCAGGTGTATGTATATAAGCGTGCGGAGTGGAAGAGAGATACGCGGTACACATTCGGAGAACGGAACGGAGAGAATACGGATCGCGGAATGCTGCCGCGGCGGCGGTGGCGTGTCGAGGGGATCGATGGCTCTCCGGGGAAATTTGGAGGCAGCGACGGCGCGGCGGTGTAGCGCCTGCTTTTTCTAGATAATGAATAATCGTACTTTTCAAAGGCCCTTATACTTCCCTTCCCCTCGCAGTCGTCGACTTCGTCGCGCCATACTTCCCTTCCACACAGAATCTCTAGGTAGTTGCAGTAGTAGTAGTCGTAGTAACATGCGCGTTGCTCCCGTCCTTATTGCGTCGTCGTTGCAACCCTGGAATTGCGTCTGTTCTCTTTTTCCCTCTCTCTCTCAACGGGATGTAAGGAGCATCTAGATTTCCTCTTTTTCTTTTCCATGCAGATTCAAAGCTTGCGCGCGCGCGCTCGCCTCTTTTTGCTCTCTGAATTCCAATCAGTGTCACCTGCCCCTCCTCCTCCTCCTCCTCCTCCTCCTCCTCATCGTCGTCGTCTATCGTTCTCGGACGCGTAATTTTCATGCAACTTTGCAGGAGAGAACGAGAGAGAAAGAGAGAGGGAGAGAGAGAGAGGAGCGACGGTGCGTCGATGTCGACGAGGGAAGACGCGCAAGAGCGAGCGAACGCTTGATGGAAAAGCAGCAGTAGCAGCGGTGTTGCGAGAGGCGCTGGAGGGTAGCAGCAGCAGCAGCAACAACATCTTGCCCTGACTTTAATTAGAGCGCGATTGATACGCCCATAAGAATGATTCTGGTCGAACGATAGCTTTGGTCGAGGTTTAAACTGTCAGGAAGACAGGCTAATTGTGTGCTGAATAAAAAGTTCGTTGATAATGAGTAATCTGGTAATTTTTGATGGATTGAATAACAAAAACAAATTAACGCATTATTTTGTTTTTACTAAAATAGTAGCTGATAAGTAATAAATATTTGTAACAAAAACATAAGCGACTAAATAAATAATGGTTTTTCTTTTTCCTCAATATGAGCTATTTGCGTCGAATGGCAACAAATGCTGTTTATGTTTCGACCAGATATCTGTTTTTAGGTATCTTTACGATACGATTGAATTTCTGAGAAATTTTAAAATACACACTTCAAAGTTATGACGTTTCCGACAAGTCTAATAAATTGGAGTAGGTATTTCTATTACCAAATTTCCGAATTTCCTGTAATTTATTGGTTTGTCAAATTTATTCATAAATAAATTAGAGCGTTAATTATTTGTAAGTAATGTTTTTTTCTTTTTTTTGGAAAACGTTTCATTGGTATATTAATAAAATTAAAAAAATCTTAATGGATCTGATGTTTGCGATGAAACAGAAAAGATATTATTTATCTTATTAATTAATATTAATTTTGCATTTAGATTTACTTATTTTTCAGTATAAAATAACTTCATGGCAAAAGTTTAGGTAAAATCTCTGTTGTTTAATAACATAACGTTAATTAATTGTTAAAACTCATTCCGCTGCATTCTTAAGATGAACTTTAGGTAATATCTAAAAAATTATTATCTTATAGTAAATCTTAAAAATATTTGAAGTTTGATGCTTGTAAAAGTTTAAATTCATTAGAATATAATATTGTACGACAAAACGTTAACTGTAATCAAAACATGTTCAGTGCAGGAATGAATAACCTACTTGTCTTATTTGTAAATTTTCTGACTATTCTTGATAAAAAAAGTTTGTACCATGGTAAGATTAAATAAGGTTTGTTTCTATTACACGACCCGTAAAGAACAATTTTTCGTATTTACAAGCATTCTGAAATTTAATTAGCATGATCCGACGAGTACCTAACATTAAATTGTGAGATACAAACTTATGTAGGCGTTTTAATTTTAACAGAGAGCGCAGATTTCACAGTTCACAGTCGTCAAAGTAACCGTGTCTTCCAGGTCAGACGGCAAGGATAAACATGACCTGTTGATTCAAATTGAGAGAATAACAATTCTTGTCTCTGCGTATTCTGTAAATAAGAATTTTTGCCGTTTGAAGCGTCGTTTAATTATCCGCCTGCGCTATTTTGTTATTTGAAATACCTTGAAAATTGTTTTACTAAAGTTAATTAGTTGCTTGTACCGCCCCAACTGCTAGGAATATTACTGTCGACAAAAAAAAGCAATTAGGGCGGGGCGAGATCTAGGGTAAAAGACAGCCTATGAATAAATAATTAAGTTAGATAGACGGACGGCTATCTAACTAATAACGCGAAGTAAAATGGAGCATGTAAATAAGGAAATTTTTAATTAAACTTACGATGCTCTATCTTTTTCTCTAACCCTTTAGATCAATATAAAAAAACACTGCTCCAATAGTAACTTATTATTCTTGACCATCAAACCTTTCGAAAACTCTTACTTATCGAAAATACAAAAATCATCCATCCGCTCACCCTGCAACCGCGCGAAAATGATTTTTCCATTAGTCATCATAAATAAAGCAGCCCTTCGCCGCGCATTACCCGATTCTCTCCAGCGTGAAACAACAACGTCAGCCGAGAGAGCGTATCCTCCCCGGAGTTTCCTCTCCCACTGTTGACCTCGCGTGCGGTCGCATCGCACTCGAAGCTTTAATCTCCTTCCTTCCTCCCACTCTCTCAAGGAAACAATCTCCCGGTGTACGCGGTGGCAGTTCGATACACCTCTGATGGGAATTCGCAGAGCGCGCTAGAGAAAAAGAGAGCTTACTCGTACCGACCCCGCGCGAAACTAAACTTTCGCTATTAAATACTAATTTGGCCGTCCTTCCCCGGTAGGAGGATTCGCTCGCGGAATTGAAGATACAACACGAGAGACAGATGCCGCTTCTCGTTCTTATCCACACACACGAGATATAGGCGCGTGCTGCTGTGGTGTAGCGGCCCGGAGGGACCTCGTTGATCTCAGATACTGGCGGTAATTACCCGCGCATTGTTGCCACTTTACTAATAGATCGATCGATGTGCTATACCCTCTTCTTCTTCTTCTTCTACTGCTTCTGCTTCTTCTTCCGGCTCTAGAGTCTCTGCGCTTCTTCTCCCATTGTGCTGATGGGCTCGTACCGCTGCTGCTGCTGCTGCTGCTGCT
>JAPYZO010009584.1:0-10472 GCA_030522905.1 Torymus flavipes | reverse complement strand
TAATTGTCCGTTTGCGCAGCATTCTTACCTGCCATGGTGAACAGCTTCATCCATGTACTGATGTACTCGTACTACGGTCTGGCGGCCCTCGGACCCGTGGTGACCAAGTACCTCTGGTGGAAGAAGTACTTGACAATCCTCCAGCTGATCCAGTTCACTACTGCCTTGATCCTCGGCATCAACGGCATCAAGTCGGGATGCGACTTCCCGCTTTGGATGCAGTACGCCCTCGTCATATACATGGTCTCCTTCATCGTGCTCTTCGGAAACTTCTATGCCAAAGCCTACATTGCTAAGGTACATACATTCGCTCATATGTATTTTAAACGTATTATTAGAGTTTATAACCATTGTTGTTATTATTACTAATGCAAACAAAGGACTTTGCCTGTAATCATACTGCTGAAGTAAGTTGTATATCTGTGTGTTGGAAAATGCTGAAAATTTGTTTTTGTCTTGTGAATAGTTTAATAGTCACGTTATATACCTATATTTATTATTTATTTTAATGTGCACTTTTTTGTCGATCGTACGTAGGTACACTTTCACTAAACTTTCTACTTATACTTACTACGAAAATTCGCATTGCAGGGTAAACAAGCCTACGCGGCGAAGCAGCTGCAGAAGAGGAAGCTGCTCGAGAAGGCAGCAGCGGCAGCGGCGATCACCGCTAACGGCAAAGAGATGAACGGCAAAGTGACCGCCGCGACAACGTCGAACGGCTACAGCAACGGCTACGCGAACGGCGCCAGTAAAAAGCTGCAGTGAGCAACGCTCGGTCGACTGTCCGTCGCAATGGTGCTTAGCACGCTTGCGACGGGCACGACAGCTCAACAGCATCGTCGCACAGGTTTCCCGCAACAACGCAACAGGATTTTTCATCAAAGACGCAGATGAGCAGCAGCAGCAGCAGCAGCAGCCTTGCCCTAAGAGGATATGGGACACGGCGCGCGCCAAAGACTATATAGCTCTCACGCTGATTGCAACTTCAATGGTTCATCAAAATATATATATGTATACACGGTCTAGCATGTAACATGTATGATATATTTTAAACGTTATTATTAAATGCGCCACTGCCGTCTCTCGATGGGGATATAAAAGAGGAGGAAGTAGAAAAATACAATACGAATTCTTGGGTGATAACAGCGTGATTTAGCACAAACGTCATTTTTACACACAGATTTTACATCATCTTCTTTTTTTATAGGGAGAGAAACAAGAAAGTTCTTTTTTTCCTTCGTTGTATTCGCGTTAGTTATTGTTGTTGTTGTTGTTGTAACGGCTTAGATGTGTACATTTCTTTTTTTTTTTTTTTTTTGTTGCGAAATTGGGCAGATGAAACATAAATGTAACAGCAAACGGCGACTCAAACTCGTTGTTCGATAATCAAAACGCGCCTTTTTCAATTCGAAGATTTGTATTTTTCATCAGCATTGTAATCGTGTTTGCAGGGATAGAGGAAACGTTCGAAGCGAAAATTATTTATAAATTATTATACATATATTATATATTTTTTTGTTTAGTTTAAGGAGAAAAGATGTTAACAAGCTTATTCTTTTTGTGAGGAAAAAAAAATACAAAATAGCTGAGTGATTCCTCGCCTCGTTAGCGAGGGAGGCAGAAGATTTGGTCGACGAAAAGTATATGTCATTTTTTATATAAGCGGAACTACTAGCACTGTACAGGCGTTGCTGTCCCACTGTGGACGCGTGTTTTGTCAAAGTTTTTTCTACGATACGTATGTAAATACAAAAAGTATATATAAATATATGTTAGTAATATATATACATACACTCACAGCCTACAGTTATATATATTAGTAAAATATATGTTTATATATATCTGTATACATCAGTTTCAGATTTTCTACGACGCTTTAACCGACGTACAAAATTACTAAGTTTACACGTACGGAATAATAATTATTTTTTAATTATAACGATATAACGATAAATGATAATTGTATACTGCGTGCAATTGATTTCATACAAGACATATACATACAACTTAGTGCAATTAATTAGACGGTTAATAATATAAAGGAATACAAGCAAAGTGTGAAAGAATGCGAGAAAGAGGAGCAGATGCGCGCGCAAGTGTGCGAGTGAAAGAATAAATACAATCTTGCTGAACTGTTTGTGCAACGCGAAATTATTCGCCTATGATTTTTTCTATAATGTAATACGAGCGAAAATTTGCGTTTGTAACTGCATTGGTTTGCAAACACTTCCAACCATCCGATTGTTTTTGTTATACTACGAACATTGGTATATAAAATTTGTTCATGTTATTCAATCACTACCTTGACCGTGACTTCCAGCTGCAAATTCGCAATGTACGTGTAATAAGATGCTCTTGAAACACCACTGGACCATGGGTCCAAGCCGACTTTAGTCATCCATCATTCGGTCTTTGCGAGTCACATTTATTTGTTTCTTTTAAAGTCGTGGGTAATAAAGTACCATCGATATGTTAATTAATATCACAAGTGTAACGAATATCACTATTATTGTTATAAAAAGTCATTGCTGAGCAATGTTTTATTAAAAAAAATGCATTTACATTTATTCAGTCTTATTCACTTTATAATTGACAAAGTTGTATATTTTGGTAATTGCAAACGGTATTTCTTAAAATGTATACATATTTAAATGTATACATTTTAAGTAATAATAACTAAATTTTATAACGATATACCATCTTTCTGTAATTTAATTACTTAACAAACTTGTATCTAATTAGATCTTTTAATTTAAAGTTTAAATTTAATTATCAAAGATACCTTTAGTTTTATTAATTTTAAATTGATTCTTTATTTCAAAAGTTTTGACTGAAAAATAACCTACTTCAAAAATGTTTATTAAGTTTTATTTCTCAAAATAACAATAGCTAACCAAATAGAACGGATCTTTCCAACTAATTTTTTAACGTGGCATACTAAAGCAAATTCAATTGGCCCAGTCATAGCATGAATTTTAGTTGATAGTAAAAAGTTGGATAAATCTTCGATATCGGTATATCTAACATTCACGATAAATCCATGCGTATAATAAGCTCTATATAGTTGTCTCAAATCTTTTTTATCCAATTGAGTTTCAGACGAGTCTTCAGATTTGTTTAAAATTTCACGAAGAATAGAATCGGCGTGTCTATTAAAAATTGTTGGAAGTTCTAAAGCAGTTCGCCACTGGATAAGATTTTCTTTGAGAGTTTCTTCAATTTCCTGTGTCACATCCCTTTCTTCGTCGTCTTTTTCTTGAACTATATTTAAATCTACGGTTTGTACAGCGCGAGAACCTGATGCCCCAGTATTGCTAATCAATAGTTGCCAGTCTTTAGTAGTTTTTGGGTCGTACTTCAAATTCACTGGTGGAACAGATTTTTGAGTATTTTCCCAAATCTAAAACATCAATAAACTCATTAAAAATTTTGTACAGAATAGATAATTAAAAAAAAAATTGATGTTTATTAAATGAAAAATTTTACATTTTGATGATTAATCATGCGTGAAACGCTTATTAAAGCACATCGATTATCTTGTAACTCATAATGGTCACCATTTTCAGCATCCCACAAAGTTGCAGTTGAATTGTCTCCTATCGTAAGTGTAAATGAAGCCCATTTTCTTGTTTGTGAAGATCCTATAGAAAAATTAGATTAGCGAAAACGATAAAATTAATAAGAACACTTTTTAGTATATTTTATATCTACCTAGCAAAACAAATGATTGTAAACCAAGACCTTGCAATAAAGTTGCAAGTAGTGCAGAACGTCCATAATGATCCACTTTATTTAAATTTAAAGCTTGTCTAGGGGTAAGTGGACCATAATGAACAGGTAAAGATGCTAATAGCATGACAAGACTTGCAGCATCTTCAGGAGTTTCAATTTCAGCTATTTTGTAAGGGACTACAAGACATCGTTGAATAGCTTTACAAAGAGTATCTATTGAACTACTATCGATAGGATTCATCACTCCCATTTGTTCCATTTTCATAAGAACATAAATTCTTGTATAAGAAGATCCCGGACTAGCTTGGACATATCCAAATGAAAGAGTTGGGCTATAAAGTGGTGACAATCCAATCCATCTTTCGAACTGTTGATAATTTCGATGACATTCTATTGGAATTCTTGCTTCACCAAGCCATTGTAAACCCCAAACTGGATGTTGATCAAAAAGTCTTAATTTTACACAATGCTCACCACTAAAAAGATAAAGAAATTTTATGGTTGTAAATAAAACGACTTCCTAGTGTACACATATAATTATATGTATATTTAATAATTTTAAACCTTATTTTCAAAGTTGGTATTTCAAACTGAACTGTTTGCTGCCAAACAGGAGCTGGTCCATCTGACACAGATGTAGACCGAACAATGTCTCCCCATTCAACTTCAATGATTGGCTGCACAAGTGCTGATTCCTCCCTGACGGGAACTTCAACACCTCTTAGTACTGTTACTGTAAGAACTTGTTTTCTTCCAGCATGATGTTTTGGAGCAATTGTTGTACCAGATGATGGTCTTAAAGGTCTCCTTTCTTGGAACCAACTCCGAAGAGATATATCTAACAATGAAAACATTTGCTCAGCAACAACAATATCTGGTGGTTTGGGTAATCTCTTTTGTACCTATTAAAACATAAACTAGAATAGTAAATTTGATTTTTAATGTTAATAATAACTAAAACTATGAATACGTACTGTGCTTTGTTTATGAAATATGTCACCTGCGGGAGTAGGAAAACATAAAGCAGGATCATGAAGAAGAAAGTAGCGAACTTGTTTATTAGAGCTGTCACCTTTGGGTTTGACAAGGGAAAAACTGTTTCTTGGATCATTAGGATCATTTGTTGATGGTGTGTACAAGTAAGTAGTACCTTCAGTTTTTGGATTTGAGCCAGTAATATTTAGTGAAACAGTACAGATAACTATTCCAGAATAAATATTTCCACTGGTATCATTGATTGCAAAATCAATTTCTATTTTCTTTTGTTTAACACTGCGTTCTGGCAGGGGGAGAGGCAAAGTACTATGTATTCCACCTTGAACATGAACTTGTATTGAAAGATTATTAGAATCCAATAAATTTCTAATGAACAACTTGTGTAGTTTTCTATTAAATGGATGATTAGTTTTACATATCGTTTTGTCCTTAAACAATAAAGTTACACTACTGACTTGTGGAGGGGACTTATTAGTAGTCTCATTTGGAAGTATGTTAACTTCTCTAATTGCAATCTCTAAAAGCTTGCCACATATTTGATTATCTGATTTACTAAAAGCAACTTGATTTTCCAATGGATATGGTTTTACTACTTTGTTAGTCAGAGGACATTCAGAAGATGAGTATAATCCATCGTCTCCAAATGAATCTTTTTTGGTCTGAGGTTTTTTCCTACTATTATTTCTTGTTATAACTGAGCTGTTATCTAGCTTACGTTGAAAAAAAGACTTTTTGTAGCAAAGACTTAAATTTACATCTTTTTTTCGTTTTTCCTGTGAACTTGCAGGAAAACCTCGAATAAAGTCAGGAATCTTTCCTGACATCTTGACATATTACATTTGAATATAATGAATTTGTATGGCCAACTTTTTAAAATTATACTTCAATTAATTATTGGATTATAGTGCAGTTCCAGATTTTAAAAAACTTGTGTGTGTTTCTTACCTTGTTTCCATAGTAACATAGTACCCTAGATAATGCTTCCTAGCGCTACCTTATATTGTAAAATGTTGAAAAGTAGAAACATAAAATCCCACAATTTTATTGTTGGCTGTTATAACCTATAATAATTAAGAAATATATTCACAGAGTATCAAGTAAAATTAGATAGTAAAAATAATTTAAGTAATAAATAATACAAGTTCATTCAACTTATCTGATAACAAAAGCACCAATATGAAATTTAAGGTTAATTTGCTATACGAAGACGAGATTATCTTGATTTCGATACTGATATTATACTTAGTGAGCAGACGATGCAGGTAGCAGGACCAATGATGATCGTATCTTGTGTACCGACAACGCAGCATCTGAGCATCTCTTATACTTATGACCGACCCGACAGTGTGAGGCAATTTGAACTGAAGCAGAGTAGTCATGTCATAGTAGATTTCGTTATTATTACCAAGTTGGTAATAATTGCCGGTAATACCATTATACCAACGGTCAGTGCATTTCATTCAATAGGTGACGCTACTTAACATTTCTTATTGTATTAGTATGAAATTCTCCGACAGATGGCATTATAATAACCAAAAGTTATTAATAAAATGTTTATAATCAATATGAACACTATATTTTAAGATGTTTTGAAATGCATTTCTTGATTTGTGAATATCTTTATTATCAAGTAGAGTATTTTATGAATTTTACATAGAATCATATATTAATAAAAATTCAAATTAGTATATACCATTTATTTGTCATGAGCATTGGAAATACGTATGTGCAATAATTTTAAGGCAATATCCCAGGGAAAGACCTGCAAGGAGTCCTTTAGGCATTTTCACAAAAAAGTTTCTAAAACGAAAATTGATTATATTTTTTCTAAACATTGAATTAACGTGATTTAAATCGACTGTTATAGGCATTACCATAAATAAGTATTTTTTTTTAATTAAAGATAAAGGTTTGAATATCATTTTAGTGTTTGAAAAAATACAATTTATTTTTGTTCCTCAATTGTGTTTTCCAGCACATTTTTCCTATTTAAAATGAAAACATTTTTTCACGAGTATTTCATTAGTCGTTCATTTCAAAGCATACAACCTGTGACAACCTTTATAATCTTACTAGAATATGATGCATCCAGGTCGTGTATCAAATTATTATTAATTATTAGTTCCATTTGAGGATAATTTAAAAAAAACATTTTTCTTTAAATAAATAATTTACGATAGAATCATCCTTCATAATTTTTCAAAAAGCGAAATAAAATAGAGAAAAAATGAACATATATTTGACATTTCTATGAAGTTGTTTTAGTTCAACTTACCAGAAACGGAATATCATGCAAATCTGCAATACTTCAATCAATCAAATAATCGACGTGAATTATTCTAATATTTGAAGCTGCATACATACGTTCAACGCTCCTTCGAGACCGTTGTTTTCTTTAAAAAATGGTAAAGCTTTAAACATAAGGTGCCTATGCTTTTATTATACTTCGTAAAACGCATAGTAAAAATTATTTCATTTTATAACCAGCCCAACCTTCGTATATCTCCATGCAGCAACGAGCCAACAAAGGCTTTGATAAAGTCTCAAAGTCACAATAAAAATTTGATAAACCGCGAAGAGTTAAGAAATGAGATTTTTATTGCGTAACAAAATATCAATCGTCACATAAACGATAAAGTATCGAAAGTACTGGCCCCCATAATAGCATTGTCAGCCAAACTTAGCCTTCGAGCGCTACTCGGGAGAGATTGACTATACTTAATTATCCATCCTTCACAGTGAATTAATTATTAGAAAACGATGGTGAGGATCATCCCAGGATGTAAAGAAAAAACACACTTAAGTTTGCATTTTTCACAAACCACAACATTTCGCTAGTCTAGTTTGCTAGCCTCATCAGGTGGACATTTATTTAACTACATAGACACAAGTATAATCTTCTTATATTAAGGAGTAACCTTCGAAAAATAAACAAGTTGGTTTTCCCCAAAAAGTGAAGCCCAGTTCTGGCCACCTTAAATTATCACGTAATTTTGAGTTGTAACAATTCTTAGTACGCAGTAAAATATTATGTTATTTGCGCTTAATTATTGATACACATAGTAATGAAAGTTAATATTAATTTTTCTGGACAGAAAATATGTTTAATAATAGATAGTAGTTTTCCATCTATAGTTATTGTCCCATATATATTTCAGGCGAATGGTATGAGTATGCAACTACTCTTATCTATGACCCCGAACCAGAGTAAAGAAACCTGCTATGCAACGTCAATGCAATAAAAAAAATCAACCTACCAATAGTTCCACATCTACAACTAAAAACCACTATAAGCTGTTGTAATAATCCTATCCAACCCATAAAAGTCGCTCGACTTTCGCGTGAAAAATCATCTTGCCGCGCAGCATCCATCTTGGCAGCTTTTCACCTTCTTCCTCCCTCTTTCACCACAGAGACCCCACATGTGATGGGTCCATCACGGGGCCGGGCCCATCACACGCGGGTCTCTTTTTTTCGAGGCCGCGTCGTATATCGAGCCTCCTCTCGCTCCCTCTCTGCCTCTTTACCCACTATACTTATATATACCTACCTATGCGACGCCAGCTGCACACGGGCGCGCGCACGCGGCACGCGAGGCGGAGCCTGGCCAGGAGGACGCCAATGGCCGTCCGGCATCTCTCTGTCTTTCTCTCGCGCCTCGTGATGGGATCCTTTCGCTCGCGAGCTGTGCGCGTAATTATCCGAGCGCGCGGTTTATTGCGAGTAAATGGCAGTGCTTATTTTTGCTTTTCTTTTGCCCCGTGCGTTTGTGTGTGTGTACGAGCATCAATATTCCGTGGCCATTAAATTATTAGCGTTTCTGCGTTACATTTTAGCCTTTTTACGACGGTCCGCTGCAGCGCGCGCGATAACGTACAATGTATTTCGGATGCTGGTTTAATTATGTATAATACCTTTTAATGCAACGATGCAATGATATAAAGCTGTGTTTTAATTACCGGCGGCCTCGACACCGTTACCCAAAATGATTCGTCGGATTGGATATAGGTACGTATATAAGTAGAAAGTAGCGTGTGGTCGAATTAAGCCGAACCCTTGAAAATAATAATAACACTCACTCCAAAGAAAGAAAAAAAAAGCCATTGCGGCACTATATATCTTCAATCTGCTAATACAGTGAGAAAAACCAGGAAAACAACCACAAGAATTAGTCAATTGCGGTTCTGTTGTTTATAGTTGCGTCACTCTACACCCGGAGGGGGAGACATTGTTCGGCGATTATAAATTTCTGACTGTTTGGGGGTAAAAGGGAAATATTGTGAGAACGGCGCCGCGTGCCGCGCTGCCGCTCGTAAAGAAGCGCAATATTTCGCAGCGTCAATGGGGGGAGAAGGAAGTACCTATATACCCTGCGCGCCCGCTGTAAATTATTTGCGTCATGCCGCAGGAAGACACGCGCGCACGCGCGCAGCTATGCAAGAGAGCTATATAATATTCCGCGCCGCAGAACTGAAACTTTCTTCTTCTCATACCTACGTCCCACCACTCCTCTTTCTCTCTCTCTCTTGTCGGCGTCAAAGGAAGCGCGACTTTTGTCCCTTTTATCGTCATAATTCTTACGGAGGTTTCAGACATATTATTTTCCCTTGTTTGTGGTTTAACGAGGAATTCATTGAACTATAAGCAAAACGCTTTTATAATGTGTACGATCGTTAAAAAACTTATTTATGGTTGTGCGGATGGGGAAGCAAACCTTTCATATAATACATATATATTTTTATATGAAACATATTTTTAAGTCGCTCGAATACGCCCTGGAATAGAAAATTAACCAGCTCTGCTTCATAAGGTTTTATTTTATAAATTAGCTATTATATATTTCTTAGGTATTAATAAGCTACCCTGTTAACTTTGATTAATCTATTTAATCTTTGTAAGTTAGCCCATGTTAACTTAGATGATTTTAACCATAAATTTGTTAAATTGATTTAAGAATATCAAACGAAAATAAATGCGAATTAAATAGATTACACGTAGAATTAAGAAGGATTTAAATCCGTCTATCAGACCATCAGTGTTTATATATGCTTAGTTGGAGAATCAATACTCGCATCTTGAGACATCAGAGCACTAGCTCTGTTCTGGCATCAATCTGAGAAATTGATGTTTAATTTGTAAGCATGAAAATCTCAAAATATTGTTATTGATTATTTCTTTGAAATTTCTTCATTTCTTTCATTTTACAGAAAATTTTTTATTTTTATTTTAATAAACGATCCATTTTAAGGGTTTGAAATCAATTTCAAATTTTCGAGACAACCAATCACAAATAGTTTTATCATGCCTCACCTAACAGGTCAACATTATTTTATAAGGGGATTACAAATTAATATAGAACTTTACGGTTTGTTTTATTTTTATATTTAAAAAAATTATTTTTTCAAGTTCCTCCTAAAAGAATTCTTTATGCAAAAAACCTTGTAATACGTGACATAACTACATTCGGAAAATATACCTTATTAATCAGGACGCCATATAATAATATGGTCCCGATTTGTATATGTCCAACCTTATTTGTATGTTTGATATGCATTTTATATGGAAACAGGTAAAACTTCTGTGAAGCGGAGCAAAATTATTTTCATTTTCTTAGATTTCGGAGCCAATAGCTATACTTAGAGATCAATTACTAAGAGTTTTCATTAGGATCGAAACTCGGCTTATCCGACGGAAATCATTTACGTCTTGTCTATGATCTAGATCTATAGATTCCCCAACAA
>JAPYZO010009568.1:0-17357 GCA_030522905.1 Torymus flavipes | reverse complement strand
AAGGAGACCCTCGTGGCCGTGAGGCGGATGTGCCTCGGGGACCGGACCGAGGAGGTCCTAGATGCCGCGACGGAAATCCTCCACGAGAGGATCGATGAATACCGCCGGGCACATGGGCCGCACCTCCACGGATTCACCTTTGTGGAGGTCACGGAAGAGGAAGCCGCTCAGGCCGGTGTCCGCCGAGCCCGCCCCGGGGTCCCCTTAGATCATCCCGTGGAGCTCAAAAGCGCCCCAGCCGGCCCAATACCGGCCGGCTCTCCGATCAAGGAGGCTGCAACGGCACTTCTACCCCACCCGACCTGGCCACAGATGGAGGCGGCCATCCGAGCCGCCCGCCAGGCCGAGAGAGAGGCCAAAGCCCGCCGAGAGAAGGTGTGGCGGGCCTTCGACCACTTCGCCGCCGCCAACCAACCCCTGGATGACGCTATCGCTCGCTGGGAGCGAATGATCAGTACCAAACGGCAGCAGGAACAAGAGATCCAGGAGTGGTGGGCGGATTGATAGCGTCCTATAATTTAGCGATACAATACCATTGCGATATAAATCACGAATAATGCTGTAAGAATTGCTGTATCTGCGCTGACGTACTCTGCTTCTGTAGTAGACACCGCTGTACAAGTTTGTCGCTTACTTTGCCATGTAATCGCTCCGCCTGAATATAAACATACAAAACCAGACGTTGATTTACGTGTTTCTGTGTCTCCCACAAAATCTGCGTCACTATACGCTTTGAATCTTTCGCTTCGGCGATACAAGAGACCAACATCTGATGTACCTTTTAAGTATCGCATTATACGTTTTACAAGTGATCAATGCGCTTTGGATGGTTCTTCTAATACTCTAGATGCTACATTAACAGCGAAACTAATATCAGGCCTACTGACTACTTCTAAAAACATAAGATTACCCACTGCTTCTCGATAAGGTGCAGTACATTTTTTTTCATGTTCTGTTGACTTCCACCCTGTTTCCATTGGAGTAGAGACACAATTTGCGTTACATAAATTGAACTTTTGTAAAACTCTCTCAATATATCTACTCTGATGTATGAAAATAGACCCATCATTTGTTTTAAATATCTCTATTCGAAGAAAATTACTTTCGTTTTTGGTACATGTTATTTTAAATTTCTTTCTTAACTCATTTAAAAATTTATCAATAAGAGAAACTGACGTCGTAGCTAACAGACCATCGTCTACATATATAGTTAAAAATAACTTTGAATCATTTTCGGTAAAAATAAAAAGACAGGGATCAGATACAGATTGTATAAAACCAAATTTTTTAATAAAACTTGTAAAATGCTCCGTCCAACACCTTCGAGTCTGTTTTAGCCCGTATAAACTTTTAAGTAATTTACAAAAACGTACGCGGTGTTCCATAATTAAATCCCTCTGGCTGTTTCATAAAAATTTCATCGCTCAAATTTCCATATAAAAAGGCGGTTTTGATATCAAACTGACCTAATTTTAAACCGTCGTGAGTCGCAATACTCAATATTGTTCTAACTGTATCAAATCTTACTACAGGACTAAAGGTTTCTTTATAATCAATCCCTTCAATTTGCGAATAACCCTTTATCACTAAACGCGCCTTATAACGCGCTCAGTCCGCCATCCGGATTTAATTTTTTAGTGAAAACCCAACGACTGTTTAGGATTTTAGCACCATCAAGTTTTGTAACTAACTCCCATGTTTTATTTTCTTTTAAAGATTGCATCTCATCTAACATTGCCGCTTCCCATTCTTTTTTATTTTTGGATATCTTTACATCCTTATAATTTAAGGGAACCGCTTCCGCTAAATATGTAATCGGACATCCATAAAACTCAGTCGGCTTAATTATTCGCCTGTCTCTTAGCTGTCTTGTGTTGTTCACGCTCTCGATTGACAACTGCAATGATTCATCGGATTCAACTTCATCTGCCGCGGTTTTAAACGAGCCCTCATCGTCACTCTTAACATCAAAATTATCTTTTTCACTTCCATTCTGTATATTAATATTAACTTTGTTTGAAATTAATTTTTACGATTTAAATAAAACATCTCGACTGACACCTACATCTCTTAGACTAGGAACATAAATCCGATAACCTTTGCAGTTTTCAACATAGCCTACTAAAACTCCACTTATCGCTTTCGCATCTAATTTTTTTCTTTTTATACTCGGTACATGAATAAAACATTTAGTTCCAAAAACTTTCAAATCGTCTACTTTTGCGTTTTTACCAAACCATAGTTCATGCGGAGTTTTACCTGACTCTTTAGTCGGACCTGTTTTATTTAAAATATATACGGCCGTATGCATTGCTTCCGCCCACAAAAATAAAGGCAAGTCAGTATTTGAGTAAATCATAGATCTCGCAGCTTCGGCAATAGTACGACTCTCACGTTCCGCAACTCCGTTTTGCTGCGGAGTATACAGGACGTTCACAGTATGTTTTATACCCTTACTCGACAAAAATTCTTCAACTTGTTGATTGTCATACTCTCTACCGCCGTCACTGTGAATCTCTTTAATATTTTCACCGAACTGATTTTCAATTTCAAGACAAAATAATTTAATTTTTTCGAATACCTCAGACTTTTCTCTCATAAAATAAATTTGCCTGAAATCCGAAAATTCATCTTGAAAAATTATGAAATATCGCTTTTTACCCAAAGACTCCTGCTGCATCGGACCGCATACAACGGTGTGTATAACCTCGTGAACTCTTGTAGCACACACGACTCTTTTATTAAAGCTTGACCGATGATGCTTGCCATAAGCGCATCCATCACAGAATTCATCGTCTACTAACACGTCAATATTCTTATCCTTCAAAACACTTTGAACATGACGTTTGCTTTGATGAGAGAGTTGCTCATGCCACAATTGCAGAGTATCTACTGTATCGGTAACATAACATACTTTCGGCTTTATAACGCGTAAATCGATTTTATGCAGATTACCAATATCAGAACCCATCGCAACAATAACATTGTCTCGTGCAAATAAACATCGCTTACCACTATCGCTAATAGAAAAATTTATAGCTTTTTTCGCAACAACTTTAACCGAAAACAAATTCTGTTTTAAGTCGGGTACAAATAAAACATCGTACATTGTTCCCGCAATCCACTTATTATTCACAAAAGTTTCCATTTCTATGTTGCCTTTACCATACGCCGAAATTTCTTCTCCGCTACTAACTCGTACATTCATGGGAGTCTCCAACTCTTGAAATCCGTCGAACCAATCTCTGCGATGCGTCATATGATCCGAAGCGCCTGAGTCGATAAGCCAGGAATCATCAACAACAGCACTCCCGCTAATTCCAACGAACGCCTGCTTCATAGTTGGTTGCTGTGCCGAACTTGAATTCGCACCATTTCGTACTTCTAATTCTTCGCTTCTGTTCGGGCAGTTCTTTCGCAGATGAATTTTCGAACCACATGTAAAGCAACCAGGAAATTTTTTCCTCTGGTGTCCTCTCTGCCCACAAGTATAACATCCAGAACGACCTTTCCCGCTCGCGTCCGCGTTCTGCCGTGTACTTACACTGTTGTCATTTCTCGGAATAGCGCTTCGCGACTTTGACTTTGTAAACAAGGCAACGGTTACTTCTTCTGAATTCTCTTGCTTTTGAATTCTTACTTCTTCTGACATAATTATATGTAATCTTATAATTATAACTTTTCCACGGAAATTTTCTAAATTTTCATCTTGATGAATGATGCGTACTTGTAAATGATTAATAGGCTTTACGGTAATCGGAAGTTTAATAATGTGTGAGGGCACTTCAATGATTTTATACCCTGGAGGTACGGCAGGAAAGAATTAGTAAATTGTATGTACTTTTTGATCGTTAATGTAAGCTCCTGAAGTTATATTACACTCGACTCTCAAAGCGTTGATTTTGAGAATAGTAACAGGTACGTCTGAATTATGAACAACATTTAGTTGGAGAATACGTCTTGTGAAGCCCAGTAGACGACCAAGAGAATCTTCGGATCGAAACTCTATAGGTACACATCACTTAATTGTACAACGAAGAGTATTATTATTTGGCTTTAAATTAAAAGTAATATCGTCATGCGCTAATTTTTTAGGGAGGAACTTATCAATATTCTCAATTTCGTAAATTCCTACTGGTAAAGTATAAACGCTTTCACCTGCGTAAAACTTATTATTGTTATTGTTTATATTGGGGATTGAATTTGTTGGAATATGTGAATGTTTCAACATGCGGCGCGCTGTGCGCAAGGACAGGTACAATGGTATGCGCGTCTGCCGAGCGACGGCGGACGAAACATATACATGAGAAAATCCATGAAATTTTTAAGTTTTGTGTGAATTTTTTTAAATAATTTACTGCTGCTATTCAAATGCGGGACTAAGCACATAAACGGAACAAGGTCTAACATCTTCAATTTTGATGTACAAAACCATTCCTGTAATTTGTTTTAGTGTGCCATGCACGGCACAATGCAGGGATACATAAAACTGTCAAAAAAGGTACCCTTTTGAAAGTGGAACCTTTTTTGACGCTTTTGTGCATCCCAGCATTGTGCCGTGCGTGGCACACTAAAACAGATTACAGGACTGGTTTTCTACATATAAATTGAAGATGTTACACCCTGTCTCGTTTATGTGCTTAGCCGGACATTTAAATAGCAGTAGTAAATTACTTAAAAAAAAGTCACACAAAAGTTAAAAGTTTCATAGATTTGCCCACATGCGTGTCTCCCCACTCCAGTGTGTCCGTGTGAGAATTGCATGAGACGTGAGAGCAGCGTAGCATGTACGCTTTATACATTTTGTTTCTGACTGTGATGTAAGGCAGATGTGCCGACTGGGATTTTGCCACCAATAAAGGCTTTATATATTTCTGACAATAAATCACTATTTATTTCTGAACATTTACCACAAATCCCAACAGAATTAAATGTTAAAAGTTCGACGAGCCCTAAAACGTAATATTTATTTGGCGATAATTCGATTGGTGGAAAATACTGTGCTTCTAGTGTAAAAGATGTATCTGAAAGTGTCAGAGTTAATAAATCATCCATAACAACTTAAATCGGAATGACACAATGTTCGCCCTACCTCTCTTTATAAAGCTCCGTACAAGAATTTTCGACAGAGGTGTCCGCAATTTTATGTGTCAAAATCTTGATATCTTGTGTGATTATATTTAACTTTATTAACCCCGAGATTAACACTAAATCTAAACGCGGTCGGAGATCACCAAAACTGTCGAAATATACAACATATCGGCCTCTTTTTTTACATACAACCCAGTGTGTCTCAGGGCCGCTAGCATCATCTAGATTCGCTATAGCTCATTCGCAATTATGCGACCAGAAGTTGGCGATGCATTTCTTATATATACTCCTCGAAAATTAGAGATTTTAAAGAGTTTTGTATATTTAAATATCAACGTAGGTAAGCGCTCGCTGAGGTAATCTTATTCGATCGAACTTTTTTTCTCACGCAGACCCCAACTTTATGTGATTTAAGATACAAGCCATTCCCCAACGCTACACTTTCCATACTTTTATTATGGCTTTTATTCTCTTCCAACTGTTGGTTGGCGGCTTTTGCATCGTTTACAGCTATTACTATTTCAGCTTCTCCACCAGCTAGAGCGCCAGTTGCACTTAAACCTAATAGAGGTATGAGAAATGGCAATACGCATCCTGTTTTCATGGGGACTAGTAAAATGCGTGGAATTTTAATATTCTTTTTACCTCCTTCTTTAACAGCGCTCCAAGTTAAAGCTTCCTTAACAGCGCTCCAAGCTTTTTTCGAAGCTGATCGTATGACTGTTTGAGAGCAGTTACTTGGTGATAATTCAAAGGCACCAGCTTCGATAATTTTTTTCAATGAAACTTGGTTGCTCCTCTTAGATTTTAAACCCATACCCAATTTAGATTTTTTAGCGTTATTTTACTTTTTGTCTTTACTTCTCTTCTTCAAACCCATGCCAAATCTAAATTTTAATTTCATAGTATTAGTTATAGCGTATATAGCTGCTTTTTCACCAAAACTAACGTATTTTGATTTAATAGAGTAGATATCATAGAGTAAAGATCATGAAATTTAAAAAGCAATTCGTAAAGCTACCAATAGAAAATTTTGACACAGTCGTAAAGCATGATAAAAGAGCAAAGCGCCACGGCGATCTACTTCCTGATAGCATACAAGCCATCTTATACGGTCCGCCCAATTGCGAAAAAACCAATAGTTTACTTGCTCTCATAACACATCCTAATCGCGTTAGGTTTGAAAACGTATACGTTTACACAAAGGCTTCAAATGAAACAAGATACCAATTTTTAAATGAAATCTTAAGACCTATTGAAGGTGTACAATATTTTTGTTTTAGCGAGCATGATGCAGTTTTTTGCAACTTACTTGATATTTTCAGACAAGATAAAGTAAATCTAAAGCATCTCTACGACGATCACGTAAATACCGATATGACTTATCTGCAGTTTAAAAAGTGTGCTCTAAGTGATAGAGAGATGATAAGCATAGTTTTCTAGTCATCGATAAAGATAGAGAAATAAATGATGGCAGATTTTGCAAGGGTTTTGACAATTCTACTAAAAATATAATATACTCATAGCACATTATAATAATCAACAGTTTCTGATTGGACGCTGAAAGAACGAGAACAACATGGCTGACTTTCTACGAGAATAGAACGTACTTCGTCAACTTGTTAAAGCACGAGATACGATTAAACGCAAATATAGAATATTAAAATTTGGAAAAGAAAATGCCGAAAAGATTTTAAATGAAACTTTTAAACCAATAGTTGATCCTCTTCAAAAGCTTGGAGCTCAAAAAAATATTGAACAAAGTAGTGTTGTCGAAGATAACATCTTCGAACAATTTTAGACAGTATCAAACAAAATGAAAGTTTTGACGTCCACCCCCCTCCCACCGCCCCCCAAATTACTGATCTTAAAATGAACTATTGGATAATTTTGTTCAAATTTTTTACAATTATTTATAACCGAAATCGATTTTTTTACAAATGAATAAACAATGTCCTTGATAAACAAAAGGGGGGGTGAGAGAAATATTTCGCCAGCCCCCCAATACGCCAAGATCAATTTTCAAAGCGCTAACGTAATCTTCGATTTTTTTACAATTATTTAGAACCATAAAAACTGGTAAAACTCGATTATTTATAACAATTTTAAACAATAATTTCGCCAGCCCCCCCATACGCCAAAATCAATTTTTCAAAACGCTAACGCAACCATCGACTTTTTTACAATTATTTACAACCATAAAAACTGATAAAACTGGATTATTTACAATAATTTTAAGCAATAATTTCGCCAGCCCCCCCCCCCCCATTCGCCAAAATTAATTTTGCAAAGCGTTAACATAATTTACAACCATAAAAACTGGTAAAACTCGATTATTTATAACAATTTTTAGCAATGATTTCGCCAGCTCCCACATACGCCAAAATCAATTTTTCAAAGCGTTAACGTAATCTACGATTTTTTTACAATTATTTATAACCACAAAAACTGGTAAAACTCGTTTATTTATAACAATTTTAAGCAATCATTTCGCCAGCTCCCCGATACTCCAAAATCCATTTTTCAAAGCGGTAACGTAATCTTCTATTTTATTACAATGATTTACAACCGTAAAAACTGGTAAAACTCGATGATTTATAACAATTTTAAGCAATAATTTCGCCAGCCCCCCCCCCCCATTCGCTAATTAAAATCTTTATTTCAAGCTTTGTATGTAGTTCTAAAATATTAATTTTTTAGGAAGTTGTGAATAATTATGATGGCGTAGGAAAACGGTTAAAAATTTCTTGTTTTTTCAATGACTGCAGTGTAAACTGTCTAATTCTTCTTTTTCTTTAACTTATATTTCTGTTATTAACGAACTTATAATCTTAGTACGTATTTAGAAACTGAAAAGCATATGAATCAGTATTAGAGTGGTCGGATTTTCAGACAACCTTCAGGCCTACGATACAGATTTTGTGATTTGATGGTATCGTGGCTCGATGTTCGTGATTTCGGGTGGTGTCCGGAAACAGGCTTGGATGAAAAATTGCCCGATTCGCGGTGCCTAGACAAGAAAAAGGACAACTCAATCGCCATTTGTAACGTTGTATTTGCTTAAAACCACTAACGGAGTCTAAATAATTTGTAACTAAGACTCTAGAAAATATTGCGCTACTGTTTTCTCCGTTACTTCTGTACTTACGGAGCTACGCTACGGCTTGCGACTAGTATCTCGATGAACAGGTAGCCACAACTCAGCAACAACTACCGTTGAGTTCCAAAACTCCGACAACAACAATACGAACTCTGGTGGACACAATATTTTCCTTACTCGGGCCGCAAATACAATAGACACGCACACAGGGAATTATGCGCGTCGGTGGTTGAATGCTAGAATGCTCGCCTGCCACGCGGGCGGCCCGGATGAGACTTATCATTGCGATTTCGAGCCAAACAGAGGAAGTGTGGAGACCATGGAGAGTGGCACCCTTTTGCAACCAATGTAGGGAACTCTACCCCAGCGATCATGGCGGTGTGTGCTGACATAACCAAAATGACGCCGAGCGAAGCCGAGAGGATTAAGGAGATCGTGAATAGACTAGTACATAAGCCAACAATAGACTATCTGCCTACCACCCACTTAACCGAACATCATATCGAGTTGACGAATTATACTCCGATCCGCCTGCTCCAAGACGCCGATCACCAGCAATGTGGTCTATATCCCAAGAGGCCGTTCGAGAAATGCATCTAGCAGGTATAATCGAGAGATCGGGGAGCACGTGGTGTCATGCCCCAGTAATACAGAAGAAGACAGATGGGAAATTACGATTCTGCATCGACTTTCGAGATCTAAATGCACGCAGCAAGAAAGACGTTTACCCAATACCAAATATGGATAGAATCCTGGACAAGCTGCGACGAGCGAAGTATATATCCAAAATTGTTCTGAAGAACGCATACTTCCAGGTTGAATTGAATCAAGAATGTAGGCAATATACAGCCTTTACAGTTCCAGGACTGTGGCAGTTTAAAAGAATACCATTCGGACTAACAAACGCACCAGCAACCTTTCAAAGACTGATAGACGCACTTTTCGGGCCTGAAATGGAGCCGCATGTGTTCGGTTACCTTAATGATATCATCATAGCGGCTGACTCATTTGAGGAGAATGAGAAATGGCTCGAGATCGTACTTACAAAAATTAGAGACGCATAACTGACAGTAAACTGGAAGAAGTGCAAGTTTGGATGTTCGAGAGTTCGATACCTGAGGTATTTTGTGGATCAAGATGGGCTACGGCCAGATCTGGAGAGGGTCGAGCCAATCTTACAGTATCCAGTTCCTAACATAAAGAGGCAGCTGAGACGATTTCTCGGCATGGTGGGTTGGTACTCGAGATTCAGTAATGATGCAATCGAAGCAGTGTTATCCCAAGAGTTTGAGGACGGAGAGCACCCAATCGTATACATACATCGAGTTCTGTTCAGCGCCGAGAGAAACTATTCTATTACGGGGAAGGAATGCCTTGCGCTCATCTGGGCTATTAAGAAGCTGCGTCCGTACTTGACTAGTCCGTACAAGAGTGCTATAAATTCAGAGCAATTACTGATCATACTCGGCGCTGGACATGATCGCAGAACATGAGCACTTGTTTCGTGGGGGGGGGGGGGGGGGGGGGGGGGGGGGGGGGGGGGGGGGGGGGGGGGGGGGGAAGCTATTCAGGAGAATAACTGGAAGGCGGAAGAGATTATGGGACTAGAAGAGGTCGGAGAAGAGTTCGACAGAAACTTTATTCGAGTGATGGTAGGGGGCGAGGCTTACTTAGCCTTAGTTGACTTCTGTGCCCCGATTTCGCTCGTGGCCCACGAATTTTAAACAAAAATCGAGGAAGACATCACAAGGTTAACGGTCATGTTAGAACGAGGTCGGGGAATTCAATAAAAACACAGGGAATTCTGCGGACCTTTGTTGAAATGGATGGTCATGTCAGTCAGCTAGATCTCCGAGCCACTGAGGATTTGCGGTATGATTTGGTACTGGGGGTGGATTTCGGTGTCGAGAGGAATTTACAGATTCGTTGTCGAGCGGGTGAGTGGAGGTTCGGAGAGCAAAGCGGGTAGTGCCCTATTGTAAGAACTTGAGAGGACTCGTGGAGTAAGAGTGAAGCCGTTAATTATGGGATAATTAACGTCTTAGTGGGGGGTATTGTGACGGAGTCACATGTAGTTACTTACTCGGTGTTGGCAGAACATAAGCACTTGTTTCGTGAGCTCTGTTCTGTTGTTATTATTGCCAGTGCCGAGGATGACCAGCGAGACACTACCGGGTCAAGGAAACGCGCGCACGGGTAGTCGCACAACCCGGAGTGCGGTCGCGAAAGCAGCGCGGAGTGAGGGAGAGAGAGAGAGAGAGAGAACGGCGCGGAGAGGAGGATTAACATACGCGAGAGAGTAGAGCCGAGCAGCCGACGGCCGACAGCACGGGCTACGCGCAACTATCGGCGCGCGCTGAGGAGAGGGGTGCGCTGATACAGTGTCACGCGCAATAGTAAGAGGGAGCGCTGATAGTGCGACGCTGCGCAACGATAGTGAGGGAGGAGAGAGTAGTTGTGCGCTAGAGAAATATTTAATACCGCGTATACTATGATTCGAGATGCGCGCGCTTTGTAGAGCCAATCGGAGAGCTGCATTCGAGACTACTGGAAAGTTAGACAATAAGAGATTGCGCATGCTACCTATCGGACCTACTATCGATCTAATTACATGCGAGTCATGCAGATTGAATAGTAGTGGGTCTGATGGAAAGGGCATGCCCAATCCTAGATAGACGATTCCGATCAACAGGAGATAGTTCGGCTTAAGGTTAGGTGATAGCGAGCGGATCGCTCTCTCAAGATTTAGCCGTTGACCAGGTAGCATCGAAAAGATGGAAGTCTCCCGCGGTGAATTAGATTTCGGGTATAGTGTGAGAGTAAGAGTAAAAGTAAGTAGTGTTTTGCGTGTGTTTTCCCAGATCGCATTGGTAGCAGAGCCTACGAGGGTTAAAGTTAAATTGGGTTTGAGAACGTTTTGTTGCTGAATCGTGGCTACTCCCTCATCGAGATACTAGTCGCAAGCCCTGGTGTGGCTCCGTAAGTATAGAAGTAACGGAGAAAACGGTAGCGCTATATTTTCTAGAGTTTTAGTTACTAATTATTTAGACTCCGTTAGTAGTTTTAAACAAATACAAAGTTACAAATGGTGATCGGGTTGTCTTTTTTCTTATCTGGGCACCGCGAATCGTGCCATTTTTCGTCCAAGCCTATTTCTGGACACCACCCGATATCACGAACATCGAGCTTCGATACCAACAAACCACAGACACCAAAGCGCAGGGCTGAAGGTTGTCTGTTTCTAAATACAGTTTTTATGGTTGTAAATAATTAAAAAAACTCGAAGATTACGTTAGCGCTTTGAAAAATTGATTTTGGCGTATGGGGCGGCTGACGAAATTATTGCTTAAAATTGTTGTAAATAATCTAGTTTTACCAGTTTTTATGGTTGTAAATAATTGTAAAATATTCGAAGCTTGCGTTAGCGCTTTAAAAAAAATGATTTTGGCGTATGGGGGGCTGGCGAAATATTTCTCCCCTCCCCCCCCCCCCCCCCCCCGCCCCGCCCTTTTATTTATCAATAACTTTGTTTATATGCTTGTAAGAAAATCGATTTTGGTTGTAAATAATTGTAAAAAATGTGTACCAAATTATGTAATAGTTTATTTTAGGATCAGTGATTTGGGGACGCGTGGGAAATGGACGTCATTATTATTACCCCGCATAATAATGTAAATGAAAAATTATAAAGAAAAATAATTTTTTAATCATTATTAATAATTCTCATATGCGTTCTCTCCTCATCATCCATGTTAATAAAATTTGTTAGAACGAAACAAGAAATGTTTTCAATAAGAAAAGTCATGCTCTCCAAACTTGGCTTCAAACCTTACTAGAGGTTCTCCACCTTCTATAAACAAGTTTATTTTTTGTGAAAGATCAATTGAGAAACGTCACTTTTTATTTACTTGCCTGGCCCTTCATATTTTATTTTGTAGGTGAACATAATCTTCCTCTGCTTGAACGTTAATACAGTAAAGAAACTGCCGCCGCACAGTGTGTCCAAATCATAAATAAATATAAAAATTCTGATTCACGCGAATTTTCCATAAATATTTCTTTTTAAATAGAATTAGCTTCGTTTTCAACTGCTTTTTGAAAAACCGCTTCCCTTGATATGTTCCTATTTATTTATCAGCATGATGTCATGTTGTTTTCATGGGCATGACGTGAATTTGATTTCACTAAAATATTCGACTACGAATCGACTTACGAAATCAGTAAAATGATAACATATAGACATGTATTTTGCTTTCTAGATGAAAGATTTATATGTATTTTTATGTAGATGATGCATATATGTTAGTGTCAATTACATATATGATATTATATAATCATAAGTAGTATATATATAAAGTATATATGCAAATATGATTGTACATACTGATATCAGGCCAAAGTAACACACAAACACACACAAACACACACACACGCACACACATACGCAAATACGCACGCACACAGATATTAGTATGCACAATCATATTTGTATATACAGTTTATATATTATAACGGAGTTCCCAGATAAAATAAGGAGAAAATAGTAATATTGATTCTCCGTATTCTATCGAATTCGTTTGGTTTTCCTTCCCGCGAATTCGTACATGTCGAGCGTTGTTAACATCGCTTGAACGATGTATTCGCGAGTTTCGCGCGAGGATAGCGCAACTTTGATCGCTTCCAAGTCGCGCACACGCGAATTAGATTGTTCCGAGAAAACTGTACTGTCCTCCCTGGTACAGCGCGACGTTCGGCCACGAAGAGCAGCGCAGGCGAGCAATCCGAGCCACTCCTGGGGTCCAAAGCGTCTGTAGGTACAGGCTGGATGTTAGGACTCGACCTGAACACTCCTAAGCCGACCGGAGGATAAGGCGAATCCCGCCTTCTTGTCGACGCGCAATGTGACGTGTTTTGGATGTATTTTCATGTAACTTGAAGTTATTGTTTTAGAATAGACCTTGTTATTGTTATCTTAAATAATTGAGGCTATTCTTCATTTCGCAACTTTAACCTAACCTTCTCCCGGATACCGCCGCCTCCGCGGGATCGTCGCTCCGAGACGACGATTATCCTGAGCGGTCGCGCGTCGCGATTAGCCAGCACGAGTAAAATAACCTTCTCCGCTACACGGAAAAGTCGAGTTCAACAACGAACTCGATGTTTTTTAACGGTAAGTCAGGAACCCCGAGTGCTCGGCGTAGAAACAGCATCCGACGATACCATCTTCTAGGGCTCGGATCGCAGAACTAACATTAATATTTCACCAGGCCTTCCGTTACAATCTATACTACATATGATCATATAATATCATGTATGAAATTGACACTATCATATATTTATGATCTATATGAAAATACAAATAAATCTTTCATCTAGAAAGCAAGATACATGTCAATATGTTATTGTTTTACTGATTTTCTCGATTCTAAGTCGAGTAGTTTAGTGAAATCAAATTCACGACATGCCCATGAAACCGATATAACATCATGCGGATAAACAAATATGAACATGTCGATGGGAACGATTTTTCAAAAAACAGTTTAAAACGAAGCAAATTATATTTAAATACAAATTTTTTCTGGGAAATTCGGGTGAATCAGAATTTTTGTCACTCATTCATGATTTCGATACACTGTGCGCCGATGAAAATAATAATCATATCTTCGGAAATTCATGCAATATGTCTGTGCTTAAGGTCGGGATGACGATCAGATCGCTTCGACACTTGCGATATATTGGTACTTCTTATACAAAAAAAATTCACTATTTTATTATTATTTTCCGACAATATCAATCTTACATTAACATACATACAATCTATAAAGTGACAGTTCATCTAAAGCCGAATTATTAAACGGCACACAGAATATTAAAGTTTATTTTAAGAATTTTTTGCGTAAATTTGAAATTTGAATAAGTGTAATGGAACTATAAATCATGAAAAGAGATACCAATACCGCTTTCAAATAAAATATGAAGGGCCAGGCAAGTAAATAAAAAGTGACGTTTCTCAATTGATGTTTCAAAAAAAATAAACTTGTTTTGAGAAGGTGGAGAACCTCTAATAAGGTTTGAAGCCAAGTTTTGAGAGCATGACTTTTCTTATTTAAAATATTCCTTGCTTCGTTTTCATAAACTTAATGTCATGGATGATAGTGACAGAAAGCTTATGCGAATTTATTAATAATGATTTATTAATAATGAAATTATTTTTCTTTTTAATTTTTTATTTACGTTATTATGCGGGGTAATAATAATGTTTACTAAACCATCAAATCCAATAATTAAACAAGGGATAAAAATACTTGTCCACTTTATGTATTTGATATCATAACTTTTTTATGCTGTAACGGGAGGCCTGGGGAAATAATGAAGTTAAATCCGCGATCCGGACCCTAGAACATGCTGCCGTTGGGTGCTGCTTCTACGACAAGCACCCGGGGTTGATGTTCCTCACTTTCCGTTTACAAACTTCGAGTCTGTAGTCGAACTCGACTTTTCCATGTATCGGAAAGGGTTATTTAATCACGTTAGCTAGTCGCGAGGCGCGGCCGCTCAGGATGATCGTCGTCTCGGCACGACGATCCCGCGGAGGCCGCGGTATTCGGGAGAAGGTTAGGTTATGATAGAGAATAAAGAATAGCCTCAGTTACATAGAGAAACAATAACAAGGTCTATTCGAAAATTATTTCATACAAAAAAATACGCGTCGCGATGCGCGTCGACAAGAAGGCGGGATCCGCCGCCCGACGCGGGCGGATCGACGTAATCATTTTCTCTGGGCTGGTGAACGCAACACCGGCCGCTAGTCGTTACGAGCCGAAAATACAAAATAAAACCGTTGCACGTGAAGTACAAAAGAGGCTTACCGGAAGAGGAGTGCACTCCTCTCGTCGCTCGCATACTAATCCGTTCGTGCGTTGGGCCTTATCCTCCGGTCGACTTCGGAGTATTCGGGCCGAGTCCCAACATCCGGCCTGCATCTACAGACGCTTCGGACTCCAAGAGTGGCTCGGATTACTCGCGTGCGTGCTCTTCGTAGACGGACGTCGCGATGTACCGGGGAGGACACACAGTACAGTTTTCTTGGAACGGCTCGAGAGAATCTGATTCAAAAATGAATCGAGCGCGACTTTGAAACGGTCACAGTCGCGCTGTCCCCGCGCGCAGCTCGCGAATACATCCTTCGAGCGATGTCAACAACGCTCGAGATTTACGAATTCGCGGGAACGAGAGTCAAACGAGTTCGATAGAATACGGAGAACCGAGATTCATATTTTCTCCGTATTTTATTTGGGAACTCCGTTATAATGCACAATTTTGTGAATTATTTTCATAAGTTTGGAGAGCATATTTTATTTATTTAAAAAATTTTTTTAATTTCTTTTTTTTGTTCTAACAAACTTAATTGAGATGGATGATGGCAGGAGAAAGCGTGTCAGAATTATTACTAATAATTAAAATTATGTGTCAGAATTATTACTAATAATTAAAATTATTTTTATTTATAATTTTTCATTTACGTTATTATGCAGGGTAATAATAATGTTTACTAAAACATCGAATTGAATTATTAAACTAGTGATAAAAATACTTCTCCACTTTATAAATTTGATTTCATTACTTTTGTATGCACAATTTCGTAAATTACTTTCACAAGTTTGAAAGCATGAGTTTCTTTAATTAAAAAAATTCTTTGTTTTGTTCGAACAAACTTGATTAAGATGGATGATAACCGGAAAAAGCGTGTGAGAATTTTTAATAATGATAAAATTATTTTTCTTTATACAATATTTCGGAAACATGTATACTTGCCACATAATTCAACCTTTTTTAGAAGGTTTTTTTAAGGGATTTCACACCTTTTTTAAGGATTTAATAATGAATTACGAAAAATTGAGGATTTAATAATCTCATACGTGGATAAACGTAGTAATTTAATGTACTCTTATTTCTTTTGTAGGCGATTTTGTGAACCCCTTACGTCAGCATGCATACATTCAGCCGACGTGGCCCACTGGCCTTACGCAGGCATGCCAGCTGTAGAAAAATAGAAATGACCACGACCCTTTACAGTCATAATGTTTTGATATTTTTATATTTTTACGAGTCCACCAAGGTCTTAAAATTTGTGTTTTTTCATCTAGTTTCTGGAGCCGAGTGGCGTTTTTCGATTCACAACATGGCTGACACAATATGGCAGCTTAATACAATGGCCTCCTGTAGAACTTTTATTTCATCAGGCTAAAAATGTTAATGTAAGGTTATTAAAAGTCAAAAATATGAATCAGGCGTGAAAGTTGCAAAATTAAAGATGGCGGATCCAAAATGGCGATCGTACAGGCCCTTGCTATATGGAATAATTGGAAATAATCGACCGACTGGCTCAAAATTTGATACTCAGGGGTTTTTGCGGCCTACAACTACAATTCTGAAGTAAAAATTTCAAAATTCAAGATCCAATATGGTGGCCGTATAAGCCCTAGCAATATTAAATGATAAACAATCATTTGACAGGCTCGAAATTTGATTCTCAAGGGTTTTTGGTGTCGACAATCACAATTCTCATGTCAAAGTTACAAAATTTAAGATGCCGAACCCAATATGGTGGATCCAATATGGCGGCGGTACAGGTCCTTTCAATACTAAATGAGCACAATTTGTTGTCGCATGGACAACAATTCGTGATAATTTGCTACTAATATAAACTTTTCGCTTTTTATGAACCAGTTTATATCCATGACAAGTATTAGTTTACCTCTTTGTCCATAAAATTTTTCCTCCTTTTGAAATAAAATTTTTGTTCTTTTTTTTTGCATCAGTGGCATAATTGGAGCTTTTTTCAATCTTGCATTCAGAGATCTCTTTCGAAATTATGGTTGCGTAAAAATTGTTACTCTTAGGATTTTCAATTTGCTAAAATTTTGTTATTGATATCCTTATATTCTTCGCATTAGTCGTTTCCAAAATAAATGGGACGATTCTTCATTTGCGGTTGTCAACTACTAGGGCACTTGCCGACAGTCCTTTTCAGGATAGTTGGTAAGTTCTTCCATTCGCGGTTGTCAACTTTGAGTGATCATCTGCCGATAGTCCTTTTCAGGATAGTTGGTAAGTTCTTTCATTCGTGGTTGTCAACTTTGAGTGATCATCTGCCGACAGTCCT
>JAPYZO010009566.1:0-10760 GCA_030522905.1 Torymus flavipes | reverse complement strand
TATATATATATATATATATATATATATATATATATATATATATATGCCTCTGTATTCGCGTTGAAGCAAACAGATATACCCTGTAAGCCCTAATGTTTCATCGTTGATTATACGGTCATTGAAGTACAAGAACCCTAGGGGCGCTATGGCGGGCGACGCGATTTTTTTGGTATAGGTAATTGACGGAAAATTAAAGGCCACGATTTCGCACCTCTGCCGCGGAGTGGAATCTTGTTTCAAAAGAAACAGACCCTTGATTTACACCTAATAACGTGAAACCTTTATGTCATCCTATCTCCCTCTCGTTTTCCTTTTTTTTGCTTAACCTTTGATACAAGGGAAATAATGTTCCCCTGTCAATATCGCCTTTTCTCTTTATTCTTTTCATTATACATTATTGAGCGATGTTCTTCTAAACAATAAAACGAAAAGTTTTATTCGTTTTCTGTTTTCATCGAACGTTGAGTGAATTTAATCAATTTTCGATACTCATAACTATTTGTGGAACTAAACAGAAGTGGAAGATGTTTTCGCAATTTCTTTTTAAAGCATGAAATTTCTACTTTATCAATAACTATTATGGAACTTTCGTTGTACATTCAACACACAATATTATCATAACAAAACGGAAACCAACTGTTGCACAGTCAACCTTTTGAGCATGATATATAAAAATTTTTAGACATGCTTTTCTTGTTTTAACGCTCCTATCAAGTTTTGTCATATTCCTGACTCTTCGATCATACGAAAAAATATTTGAAATCTCTCTATATACGACGATGTTCTTTCAAAACCGTACCTCATACTGAAATATGTAAAGGCAGGGTTTGCCATTTTGAATTTTTATGAATATTGTAGGTCTATCTGGGACCAATTGACTCCTTCAGCAAAGTTGTTTAAAGTGAGACAAATATGATCTTGTTGCCGAATTAATTTCTCCATGCAAACGCTCATACTGGTATATTACCAATATTGCTTTCATCAAATTACGCATTTCCCGAGGCCCAATCAGACCATAGTCAAAACAATAGAGCACCCAATCACGATTCCCCTTTCCTTTTTCCTTTTTGCGATTTTCAACCTCCCTCCCGCCTTTACGAACAACCTTTATAACCTGGGGATCGACAAAATTCATAATCCTCGATAGGTATCGGGCTGTGGTGACGCAGGGATCCACCTGTAGAGCAGAAGTGACCTCTATGTTTGCTCTTAAATAAATACGATCGCGCCACCCTCATAGCCTCACCTATAAGTCTAATAAACTCATGTAGAAAGCGACCTCATTTTAAGAGACCAAATAAACGAATGGGATATCCCCCGTTCAACCTTATTTTAATTGACATTCTCTGTTTTTTATTTACTACTTTTCCACTTTTCTTTAACAACGAAGATCGTGCGTGTGGCGCGTATGGGCACGCCGCACAAAGGAGGACGCAATATAAAAGGTTTCCATTTATTGGGCTGGGACGATAGATGCCCAGTGAACGGGGTTCACCAACAAAATAACTTCTTCTCAAAGTATAAATCTAATACTATTACAGTTTTTTCATCAAATATGTATAAACCAATTGTATAATTAATGAGAGAATATAAATCAGATTAAAAATATGTATTTTCAAAAAATTAATTTTTGATAGAAACATTCTTTGTGACTTTTAGAACACATTTATAAAATGGTATGGTAATTTTAAAATTTTGTATCATTTAGAAATATAAAATACAATACCTTCTAATATTTCCTTACTCTTAACGACAGATCCCATCTCTTTCTTGACTTCTTGCATCAACCATGGCATAAATTCTTCCTTTACATCTGAAGTATTATGTAAGTGTTATTTTATTTATTAAAATTATGGAACATCTTTTAATCAATTAAATAATTTCGTTTTTGCTCAATGGTAATGGAGCAAAAATACAAAAAAATGTCATTCCTTAAAACAAGTAGAGGAGGGGGATGGTATCGAAAAATAGAAAACTTTTTAAAAGAAAAGTTATTTGTTAGAACTTGTTTTGATGGAAAATTTGTAATTAAAAAAAAAAGAATATCGAAATTCATAATGTCGAAAATTTATAGTTTCGAATTTGACTTTACGAAGCATAATTTCAAGAAATAATAAATTTATAGAAAACATAAATATCGAAAGGTTAAAAAATTAAAAGTCAAAATGTCAAAAGGTCCTAATATCGAAAGTCAAGATGACGGAAGGTCTAAATATCGAAAGGTATGGTAGATATACAAAATATCGAAATGTTGGGTAGATATACAAAATATCGAAAGGTATGGTAAGATATACGTATGTATTTTCGAAAGTTTGAACCTTCTGAATATTCACCTTCAAATTTTCATTTTCGAAAGTTTGAACCTTCTCCATTTGTTTTTCGAAACATTAAACTTCCAACCTTCTTGACTATCTAAATAAAACTACGTGTAATATTTGATTTTTCTAAATTGTAATCTTTTGTAAAATTAGGATTCTGTATACAAAATTTTGGAATCTAAAGCTTTCTAATAAAACATTTTCTATTTTTCGATACCCCCTCTTGTTATTAAGCTTATTTCAAACATAAGCGACTTTTTTTAAATATATAAGAATTCAAAAATAAAAATCTGAATTAAAAACTGAAATTGCAACCTTTTTTTCGACATGCCCTGTCCAAAAGTACCATTTTTGCTTTAGGCTCAAAAACGCGAATGTCGTATTTTCGGCCCTGATATAGGGAAAAATAGTATATGCAACACGAAAGAAAAATTGGCCATTTCACAATTCATGTAAATTGCCATCCAAGCCGAAGGCGAAGTAAGATAGTGGCAAAGTTTTTTGCTCCCTAGGTGCGTAATGTACTATCATGGCATTTATTTCTAATAATGCTACCGAAATTAGTACTTTTATTACAGGCTCTTATGAAAGAAGCGCAGTTTCCAAATTTTAATTTTCCTGCTTCGAGTTTAAAATACATAGGTTCTTCAAAACCGAACTTATGGATTGTTGATTATCTATAATTGACAATGATGTAAACTGCAAATTCTATAAATTAAAAAAAAAAATCTTTACCTATAAAATAAAAATCGCTCTTCTTGTATATAAGATACACTCCTATGGCCGTAGTACGTGAACAATAGTGATGACTAACTTTTTTATTTTTTGTAATGTAGGGTGCTTTAAGGGGGCTAGACACGTTTTTTCTGAAATAAAAAAAGTCATATTTTAAAACATAAAAGTAAACGAATTATTTCCCACTTTTTTTAATGAAACAAGTTTTTCACTGTCCGTTAGATTTCAAATTTTCCTGCAGATGGATTGACTTCATATATGAACGAAATTATTCCTAAATAGCATAATTCCCATATAAATGTAGGGATTTAGGATTAAATGTCAGAAAAAGTTTTTTCATCAGAAAAATGTTGAAAAAATTGAAAAAATTGAAAAAAATCAAGAAAAATTCTTGAAAAACAGAACAAAATTTTTGTTTTTATTGGATCAAAAATCCTTACAATTATATGGGAATTACACTATTCAGTGTAATTTAGTGAAAATCTGGAGTTAATTCATCCGGAAAATTTGAAATCTAACGGAAAATAAAAAAACTTGTTTCATCGATGAATATGGTTCTTGACATTTAAAGGGCTCATACCAAGGTCTACACTGAGGTAAATATACCCCCTTTTATGTGTAAAACGTGGGAAATAATTAGTTTACATTTATGTTTTAAAATATGACTTTTTAATTTCAGAAAAAAAGATGTTTATGGTTGAAAGTACTTTATAACTTATTATGAACTGTTTTGATTGTAATTTCATCGATTCTGTAAGTTAAAATACAATGCACCTTAAAGAGTCCACCAATAATATGTCACAGCGCGTCGGAGCCATCTTGAGCATAAAATAGCCTTTATTACAACAGTAGTGGGAAAAGTGACGTAAGTTAGAAAATCATATTCTTATTTGTTTGCGTTAATTACTTTTATATTTTTATCAGACAGCAACACTGATTTTACTCCACCTACCTAAGGTAACAAATTATTGTTTTAATATATAAAGTAAGTAGTTCGCACACACTTAATAATTTTGCATAGTTATAATGATAAATGATAAATGTATCACCTGCTTTAATTTCATCAAATAGGAAGCCTGATATTTTGAGTCCCTCAAGAATTTTTGGAAGAAGTTCTGCAATGTATCCTGTAAGCAGAACTGCAGCGGCTACACGCTCCTCTGTTTCATATTGCGTTTTGATTACTTCTTCATACTGCTTCACGCGTTCGGCCTATGGATAAATTAAAAGTGCATTTAGATCATCAAAAAAGATAAAGAACACCATCATGCGTTCAAAAGACGGGTTATAATCATTTAAATCAATTATAAAATCAGAAAGATAAACTACGAAAAATTTTTGTATAAACTTTATTCATTTTATAAGAAAAATGACTTTTTTATAGTAGTGCTATGGGTGTATCCTAGCACTACTGTAGACTACTACCAGTGTAGTGATACTAATTTTATATCTGTGGCTTCCAGGAATTACGACTTAACTGCATTTTACGTGTTTTTGAGAAATTGCACTTCTTGTCATAACACTTCATATGTAAGATCAAAATGCACAAGATGAGTCATAAAAGATGAGTTATAACAATGTAGACATTTAGATGAGTCATAAAAGATGAATTATAACAATGTAGACATTTACAAAGGTATCGAATATCTTTCGAACCCCACTATCAGCTGCTAGAATACATTTTTGTTCTTCGTATAAACAAAGAAAACAATGCAGTTAAATCGTTATTCCGGTAACTGTGCAGTTTAGTGGTTTTATGGAAATTTTTCAACTAAGGTAAATAGCATAGTTATTTCTTGGCTTCAAACATAGAATTTACGAATTCTTTTTTAAATATTTATTCCAGCGCATACATCACTGTCAAATTTTTAGAACTTTTTCTTTATAAGAAAATCTTTAATTAAAACCCTGGTAGTGCGATGTCCCATAAAAAAAACCCGGATTAGCCCAGATTAGAAATTCAAAGCATGGTTTGCGTATTATGCTACGTTCACCTAACCTCACAATCACTGCCGTAATTTTGATTACTTTTTACAAATAAAATTTTTTTACGTATCTATTTAGGTAAATCTACGGAATGGTGAGATTTTGTTGTCACTTTTTTTTTAAGTAATTCATTGCTGGTATTAGCGGAGCATGTGAAGCACATAAACGAGACTGGGTATCAAATCTTCAATTTTTACGTGGAAAACCATTCATGTCATCTATATTAGTATACTATAAATATCCTATACATATCTCCCTATATTATACAGGACCGAATCCATCTCAAATCAGATGGTACGCGTATGCCTATTTCACCTATCATGTTGAAATAAAAATATTTATGTTCTACTAATTAATTGTTAAAGCAGCTTATGGTAGAGCGTGATGATAATTAGTATGTTTTTGCTCCTTATGGCCAATGTTTCTACCAGGATGGGTTTCTTTTAAATAAATGAAGACATTTATCTCAGACTGTAATCGTAATGTAATATAAGTGTACTTTTCTCCAACTAATTAATCGTTTAGTTTTCAATATTTTTTATTTATTAAAATAAATTGTTTAGAGGTTACTACTGCTACGGAGGAAGAGGCAGAATTGAATTCAAAGTGTATACGTTGCAAAAAAATTCCGAGAAAATTCTTACTTAGAAAAAAAAAATTTCAATGTAATTTTCAAACGGCTACTGTTTTACCAGTTTTTAAGCTTTCAAGTGTGTAACACATAACTTTACTCAGTTTTGAACCCTCCTTCACGTCCTTTATGTTATTTTCAAAAAAAAAATAATAAATGCAAGAATTATGCACTTTTTACTCAAAAATGGACTTTTTAGAGAAGTGCATTTTTCTCGAAAACCCAATTTCCAATAAGTAAGTAATGTAATAAGTATATCTTTCTTAGGTTCTGTATCGACTCTTAAAAGGAAAAATCTTATTCGTGAAAAATTAATTGAAAATTACGATTAAAAAAAGAAAAAAAATATACTTTCAACATTGTCTGATACCCTTGATGTGAAGTTGAACAATGTTAATGACGTTTCTATAACAGCAAACGGATCAACTGAATGCCATAGTACAGAATGGATACAAAATTTTGGTTGAGCTTTGCAAAAGTGTTCTACGGTATTAGAAAAAATAAAAATTCTGACTTAACGACTACTTTTATCCTTAACGAAAAATGAAATTTCATCCTTATTTCCAGACATAACAATGTACATTATAGAAAGAACGAAAAGACTTGCGCAAGAAAAGGCAGTTTATTCGGAACCAGAAGCATACACAGGCCATCCAATTTATATAAAAACCGAAAAAATTCTCACGAAGTATTATTTAAATGTCGATTTTAATTGTTTAAGACAGAGTCCTAATAAGAGTGACGTCATTACCGTTAAAATAAATAATAAGAAAGAAAAGAAAGTTAAACGTTTTCTTACTTGAAGTCTGAAAGCAACGTATAAAGCATTTAAAAATGATTATTCAGAATTGAGAATCGGTAAATCGAAGTTTTATAGTTTGCGACCAAAATATGTCTTACTTAGCTCCATCAAAGTAGTTTTTCTCTGTATCTATTGCGCAAATTATGATTTATTTCTTACGAGCTTAATTAATTTCAGAGAGAGTAACGTTACAGAGTTGGATAAAATTCGTTCACAAATAATAAACGCAACAATGTGTTTTGAGCCATCTGATTTATGCTATGCTTTATGCTATTTCCTAACACCTCGGATCCAGGCAGTAACGGAATTAGGACTCACGTTTTAAAACTGCAAGATATAGAAGGCGCAGAAGAAATCACATATGCTTTGTGCGATAATGGAAATTTGATTAAAAAAACACTGCCAATTTCTGCTTGAAAAAGATGAACTTTCGGTTTTAGAACTAGGCTGTGATTCATAATAAAGCTGTTTAAGAAAATAATTGGGTTAATGATCAAATTTCTATTTTCACAGTAGTGTCTTATCAAGGGGACAAAGTTGGACACAAAGTTTCGCAGTCATAAGTGATTACCGAAAACATGATTCAGCGCATGCTTTGATAATAGTAGAAAAAATTATAACCTTCTTGAGAGAAAATTGTTGTGATACAATTAAAAAAATTACCATCTTATCAGTCGGCGCTGGTCACTTCAAAACTCGCTTTCAATTAGATGAATTAAAACGAGCACCGTATGATATACAATGGTTGTTCTCTGCTACTGGGCATGGCAAAGGAGCCATATAGATGGTGTGGGTGGATTTATAAAGCATTATGCTACTCCAAATAATTTTTGAGAGCCCCTTGAGGAAGCTGTTTCAAACGCAAATGATTTTGCAATACATGTTCAAAAATATACTGAAGCAATTAAAATAATACATTTACAAGATGTTGAATTAGAACAATTCAGAAAAGCAAAAAATATTGATTGGAATACAACTTCAAAGCATCCTAACATTCAAAAAAACTCATATATGGGTCCGTTTACTAAAGTAAGAACAATGAAGTAGAAAAACAAAGGTAGTAAAATAGGTATAAAAATAAAAAATCTAAAAGTCGAAAAAAAAAAAAAATACATACTTATGTGTATCTGTATATTATTTACGCACAAAGATAAATACCTTTATATTGACTCTTATATCATTGACTATATATAAATATTAAACGTCAAAAATTTGTTTCTGTGTTATGTCATTAGTGATCCCTATCTTAGCGCAAACTTGTCCCTCCTCCCACGCCCCTCCATCACCCTCTACTCCCCTTCATCTCCCGCCACCCCCCTCCGCTTCCGATTGACCTCTCCTCCACTTTTCACCGTTAACTTCCTTAAAATTCTTCATTATTTTGAAAGGGTTTTGCCCCTTCACCCCTCTCCACTCCCGATCATCCTCCTCCCCTCCCCTCCATCCCCCTCCACTTCTCTCCACTCGCCTCCACAGCCCCTCCACACCCCCTCCACCTACCGCTCCACACCGAATCTATCCCTTATAGGTATTTTAATTAAAATGTTTTTGAGATTTTGTTAGTATTTTCTTTAAGTCTTACTACCCTTAGAATAGCTTTCTACACCACCACTGGGATACTGTTTATGAAATGGTATACTATGCCAGTAGCCCTAAATCTTATTTTTTTTTATTGTTGATATGTGCTCGAGAATATTTTATGATTGAATCTTAATCCTCTTATATTAGTTGAGCTACATAATTAATGGATAAGAAGTTAAAGTTACTAAGAACATTGAACGGTGTAACTAAAAAAGATCTTAGCAAGTAGCAAATGGTAGCGTGGTAAACACACTAATCTGAATGTTTCAGCGTAATAGCGAATTTGACATATAAAATTGATGTAACGGTATTTCATTGCACTGAAGAGAATAACTTTCTAAAAGGACATCAAGATTTATGTTGCTATTATGTTTCCTAATTCTTATTGGCAAGAAAAATAAAAAATTTGAAGTCTTCAGCGTAACAATAAATCTAAATTATATAATTGACCTAACGGTATTCCATTGCACTCAGAAAATTGACATTCTAAAAGGATATCAAAAATAATGTTGTTATTATGTTCCATATTTGTTTTTGTCAAGAAAAATGAAGAATTGGAACATAGATAGTTGTTAGAAAGAATATAGATAGTTATTGGAAAGAACATAGATAGTTATTGGAAAGAACATAGATAGTTCTTTTTTCAATTCTAATTACATTTTCAGCTTTCCGCACCACCACTGGGGCACTGTTACGGGTGCTTTGTATATTTTTTTTTATTATGCCTAGGTTATATATCTAAGAAATAGTAATAATTAGATATGATTTGTGACATGCCAAAACTTTATTGATGATATATCGTCGGGTGAGAAGTGAACGGATAATTCGGCTGAGCGCTAACAAACCAGAGAATTCTAAACACTAAAAATTTTTGTAATTATTTTTATGATTCTTATGACTATTGAGAACCGATGTAAGGGGTTAAAATCTTTGATTTTTCAACTCACTATCGTGATTATCAACTAAAATCCGAATGAAAAAAGGAGCACGCGAATGGTCTGGTTTCTTAGCTCTCGGCCGAGTTGTCTGGTTTCTTCGTGCTCGATAGAATTGTCTGGTTTCTTAGCTCTCGACCGAGTTGTCTAGTTCCTTAGCGCTCAGCTGAGTTGTCTAGTTTCTTAGCGCTCAGCTGAATTGTCTCCTTTCACCTCTCACCCGACGATATGCTCGAGAAGGTTTAAAGATTGAATCTTAATCTTCTAAAATTAGTTGAGCAACATAATTAATGAAGAAGAAGTGAAAGTTTTTATCACCTTCATAGCAATTGTCAATATTTAATACGGAAATACTTTATTATTATAACATTTATCTCCAAAAATAGGGTTGGCAAGCGGAGCGAGCAGGGGGCGAAGCCCCCTAGTATATATAATATCCCAAGGGCACCACGCAGGCCGCAGCCTAGGGATGTACAAAGCTGTAAAAAAAAGACCACTTTTCGAAGGTGATTTTATTTCTAAAAAAGTGGACTTTTTTCGAAATGTTTGTTCATCCCCAGACTAACTAATATGGATTACAGGACTGGTTTTCTACGTCAAATTTGGTAGGTATTTGTCACTGGTAATATTAGCTCGTCTGGTTAATTTCTAAGTTTAGTCAGGGTGTAAGAACTCGCTTCAGGGTATCTTTTGTATTAAAATACATCATTATGTATTTCGCAGAGTTCTACCCAGTGAGACTTACCTATTTAATAATTTTCTAGCACACTCTAAGACTGACAGTCAGCTAGAACATTGATATTTACCATGTTACAAAATTTATAGCACATACCTGGATACGTGCGGTCGAGATTCAGACATTATGGGAGAAAAAGTGGAGGCAACCGAGCAGATATGTGTGTGTTTTAGGAGAAGCAGTATTTTTTAATTAAGTCTATCGTTTTTTTGTAGGAGGTTTTTAGGAATTGTGTGTCTTCTATGTGCTTAAGTGTGTTATTGTGGTAGTAGATGTTAAGCATATCTGAAAATGAGCGTTTGAAAAAATTCGTTTCGTTATCTAAAATTTTGACTTTATCAAAATCGATAGTGTGACCAGTTGTTTCTGCGTGTACGGCTAAAGCAAAATTACTTGCGCAGTTCTTTACGGCCCTTATGTGCTCGTAGGTTCGTTTCTTTAGTTTTTTCTTACTCATGCCGATATAAGTCGACGAGCAATCCTGGCAATCGATTTTGTAAACAATCCCATAGGTATCCGATTTTTCAAGGCGGTCTTTGCATAATCTTATTATCTTGTATGTTTAACTGTAGCCCTGAAGAGGAGGATAACTTAACCCTCGAAACGTTGGTTTAATTATATCAAATTTTTAAACACATAAAACTCGTTCGTTTATGTCCATTCCTCCACACTCAATAAGTTATTACGAACGTCTCATACTTCATTATATATTTTTACCAACCCAATTTTTATACATTTTTCTAGTTTCAATTCTACTACATTCTAAGTTCTCTAGATCATTTGAGAAGGAATTATAAGTTCTGACAGATTCTATGTAACATTTTTGTTAGTTATTGTATGATTTTTTTATTGGTATCTTGTACACTTCTATTTCTTGTATTAATTGTTTGTCTCTGATATTTAGGTTTTCATAATGATAGAAAACGGACTCAAAACCAAATAATTATTTATTATTTAAAGGGCATCCTTCAAACACAAAAGTATTATTGTATGTAATTTTAAAGATTTTATTTTGTAGATTATTTAATGGTCTTAG
>JAPYZO010009559.1:0-10629 GCA_030522905.1 Torymus flavipes | reverse complement strand
TGAAAATATACTATGTTTTTCTCAGTGTAGTTTTATTTATTTTCTTGAAATATTATTTAAGATTTTCCAAAATTAAATGTTTATCATTTGAAAAAGAGAATTTTCCAAATATTTTTTCAAATTAAAGCTAAATGTTCATAACTTGATTTTTCCGAGCATTGGGGTCTATTATTGCGACTTTTTTCATATTTTTAAATTTAAAAACATATAGTGTGAAATTTGTGCCGAATCCGTAATACGGACCCCTGATTCTTTCCTGGTTAGTTTGATTTGATGATCAGCGCTAAACTTTAAAAAATATTGAAACATACAATATTCATCCAATGCTCGATAGCACTTTATTTCATTCAACAATATACTACAGCTCGATTCGCTAGTCGTTTTACTGATACATAACTTTGTAAATTTACGTTTAGTTAAAAAACCTACTGATGTATACATGCGACTGCATCAACGCGAATCAAATATTTAAATTGATTTCGTCGAAAATTTAAATAAACATAAGTCTTATGTTATGGACCAACTTTTTAACTGAAAAATAGAAACTCTATTAAATGATTCAAAATTTGAGAGCAGAAATTGAAAACACTAAAATAACTTTGTTCGATATAAATATACAAAACATATATATACTAGTTTTACGAATTCTACTAACATAATCTCAGTTCCAGATATATGTTTGATAATAACAATTCTTTTTTTTATAAAAAGAACTTTAAAAAATCGTCGAAAAACTATTTTTATATTGTAAATTGGTCGCGATTTTATTCATATAAACTTTTCATAATACTAAAATGAAAATACAGTCGAATAAAAATCAAACAGAGCACTTTTTTTCCTCCACTAACAATTCAAATACTCTTGACAATGCCTGCTCTTTGAAATATCAATAAAGTAAAAAATTTCACTAACCAAAAGTTAGTAAAAATTCTCTATAAATTGTCGCCCCACAATTCACTGCCACCCACACAGATATGTATACGCCATTACAAGAACATTCTACAGTCACTCTTTGCTCTTCAAGTACTTAGAAACGCGATATTTTCTAGTTTTTTTCACTCTCCTCGTTTGCCTGTATAAATCTCTACTAAAATTACGCGTCATTATGCACGGCTTAACCACTCAAAAATTGACTTTACTTGGGAGTATGCTCTATTCGTAACGCTTTCCACTCGAGATATATCGAGTACGTATTTCCCGACGCTTATATACTATATTCCTTTAAACGCAATGTAAAACTTTTTATTACTATCTCCATTATAATGGACACTTCACAGTCTAAAAAGCGGGGCGAAACATTATTTACATACTTTATATTATTCTCGCATATGAGAGGATATAAAGTAAAATAATCTATTTTTTTACGTTTATGATGAATGTGGTTAAAACAAACAAAATTGTAATACATAATACAAAATAACTTTTTAAGTCTAGAAAGTGGCCACAGTGGAGATGAAAATGAAGTACTATTCTATACGGAACTAAAGTCGATCATTCTCTTGAATGATCTCACCCGCGGGAATAATCTGCGAATTTAGTCCCTTGTTACATAAAGTACTATTAAAGCATCCCTCTTACTTCAGTATAAAATATAATAAATTTTGTATACACTGCAAACACTTGCATATGTTCAATGGATTGTATATATCCTCTGATATTCTAGAAAAAAATAATAAACTGAAATACAGTAGCTCTGATGATACTCAATAATTTAACTTTCTTTCATCATACGAAAAAAAATTTTAATTATGAGTTTTCCAAGAGCTATACAAAAAATATCATTCTTGAATGTTCTAATATTCAGTTTTATAAGCCGTAATACCGTAGAGTCAATAAAACGCCTTTCACAGAAATTGAATATTGGGCTAACCCTTTGCAGCTTCTTTCAACGAGACGCGTTAGCAATAGCTTTTGCTACTGCAGAAGCAATAATTCTGTTTATTGACACATTCGTTCGACCAGAATCGCACTATATGTATGAATATGATATATTTTCAGTTGTGGGTTCTTACAATTGAACTATAGTGGATCAACGGTTAAATGATATTGAATACAGATATATATATATATCTTGTACAAAATACCCTTTAATTTGCAGGAGACTGTGAGAATTTGATAAAAGGCAAATTTGTATTTATTAGGCAAATTAATACCAAATGCTATAAAAGGAATCAAAACTCAATGGCGAACTAGTTTTCAAACACTGAAAGCTTCACTTTGACATTCGACATCATTCTGTACTGCATTTACATACCGAACTGGTAAGCTGCTTGAGACGCATCGACAGGCACATCAAGCGCAAAAGGAAATGCTCTTACTGCTGAACTGATATACTATGCTCGTTTATACTAAAATTTTAAGAGAAATAACTTTCGCTTTGCAGTTAGATTTTCCATCTGGGAGGCGCCAGAGGCGCGTGTTCATTAAATCAGTAAAAACACCTGATTTTACTAAAAGTAGACAGGCCTATCACTGCCCGGTAACAAAAAAGAAGTATGCAATGATTGCATTAAAAGTATTTTAATGAATCAATAATCTTGTTTGTCATTGAAAATCGCTATTTCAATAATCGTTTAAATTTACACATAGAGCGCTTGATATACATTTTGGGGTCGTTAAAATACACATACATATTCTCTCATGATATTTTTTTATTGTGCAAAATTCCGATAAAATCTGGCGAGCTACTGCGCGATTCTCTTGCTGAAAATGATGAAAAAAACTCAATAAAAGAATAATCACAAAAGGGATATATTTTCCCCAATGGCTGATTCACCAATATTCTCGTACTTGTTGAAATAAAAATTTATTTTACAAAAGTCAATTAATATAAAAATAAAAAATGTTCATCGAAATTGAATTAACAATTACGTAATACTTGGATGTATTTTTACAAAAGAAAAAACGTTTTGGTTGGACTGTGATTCCCATAGTAATTATTCAGTAGTAGCCTTTCTCCGGGTGTATTACACAAAATGCCTGAAACCCACAAGCTGCCACTGCCTTCATTATCTCAGCCATTCTCGTTAGCTTTATGGCTACTTTGGGAAGATATCTTAGAGCGTTTCCCAGAAAGCAAGGTATCCATCAGGAGAAATACGATATAATTGTGGATATGCAGCATCATTGGTGTTCATTACCATCAATATTGTATCGCCGACTTGATAATAAAGTGATATTTTTGAGAAATGCATATACAAAACTAAAAAATATATATATTATAGTAATAAAAAGTTTTGGAGTTTCCAACACCTAAAAAGCTATAAAAAATCCAAAGAATATCAACTTTGATAAAAAAAGAAACGTCAGTAGTAAATTAATCAAAAATGTATGCGATTTTAAATCGGTAGATACTGAGGTGCTGGTGTACAAATATATATCATCTACCCGGACATCTTCATAAAAGAGTGTATTCGATTCCAAATACCTCGTATTTATCTAAATTATTTTTTTTCATTATCATAATTAAGTTTCTTTTAGAAGCGTTAAAGTGAAAAACATATTCAATACAATACAAATTTATAATGCTATAAATTTTAACATCTCTATAAAGTAAGATATATTTAGTCAGAGATAGATATTTCAATCAAACAGTAATATAAACACTAATGTGGGTTTATTGTCGAATATCATAATAATTATAGATACTAAAGATAATACACCAGCAGAAACGACCAATATTGTATTATATGTATATATGCATAGTTTCCTCATCATTAATTGCACATCATAGGATACAATTAAATACAATCTACGAGAGATTATAAATTGCATAGAGCAATCGACAGGTTACCCTACTATTACGTCAACATATTAAAAATGTTCGCAAGCACTCTTAGCCGCTGATAAGATATTGATGCATGCTCTGAATAAGAAAAAATTTCCTAAAAGTCTCGACGAGGTTGACATTCACAAGAAAATCTTATTTTTATCTCCCCAGCCGATGGTCTGTTTAGCATCTAAAAAGCATCGTCGTGAATCCAGCTCTATATCTGCGACGGCAGTAACCATTCGCGTAGCTATAAGCGCACATAAAGAAATATTCTCTCTCATGCATACCTCGTGCATGCGCCAAAAACAAAAGCACTAAGGCTGGCGATGACGAAGAGATCCGCACATGCCGAGCCCGTTCCATAACCATTGAAAGTTTCCATGGAAGCGGCAGGTAGACCGCGAGCTACGTGCAAAAATACATAAGACGTTGGAATAACTCACGATAGCGCGAGCGCACTATGAGATGCTTGTGCAAGATCAGCGGCGATTAAGATGTGTGACGTCAGGAGAGAAAAAGTCGATTTTTCGGCCTCGCTAGCACACACACTGCACCACCGCATAGAAAGATACTGCGCCGCAGCGCCGAGGAGAAAAATCGCGGACTCGCGAATTCGTACGGACATTCGATCTCTGGCTCGTTATCGCATCGAGCTCTTGCTCTTGAGCAGACGTGCGCGTGTACGTGCAGACATGCTGAGAGAATCGGCCGGGCGAACGCGCGAAACTTCCGCGACTACGCCGGCGGTGGCGGCGATGTCATTTTTTCGGGCCCCGATAAGGAACTATCGTCGTCGGCTCGTACCGCCACCTATTACTCTTCTCCCTCCCGCTATTTTTGTCCGCTCTCTCGCTCTGCTCTCTGCTCTCTCTTTCTCTCTCTCTTTCTCGGCGAGCACGCTGTAATATGTATTTAGAGTACGAAGCGGGTGGCCCGCGCGGAATATTAATGCGCGCGTACGCACAAAATCGATACCTAGCGCGCGCGAGCAGCGCGAAATTTATGCTGCAGCGGCGGAAGTTTCGTTTTGCGGGCCGCGCATAATCCTCGATATACTCGTGAGCCGATCGGCCGTGCGCGGGCGCGGCGCAAGCAGTTCGTTTAGCTGCGCTTGTTTGCCCGTTATTGGAAGAATTCGTAATTTGCCCGCGACCCAGTTTTTTGTCTTATTTGCAAGCACTGCCGACGCCGCGATGCGTTTTGCCTTGCACGCCTCTCTCTCTCGCTCTCTTTTTTCAGCTTTAATCAAGAAGTTAATAACTAAAGCTACGTCTTTACCTGTCGATTTACGCGGATTCGAAGCTGGCCAAAGCTTTTTTCTCCTCTTATATGAAGAAACTTAGGCTGGAATACGGAACTTTCATATTGCTTCATCAAATTTAAAAATACTTTTCTTACTGCTTTCAGAATTGCGATGCAACTACTGTAACATATTTTTTTAAATCATTAATTTCAAAAAGAAATTACTAGATTTTTAAATTATTAATACTAATAGTATTCCATACAAAAGTGTATTTTTAAAATAATGAACATTTCAACAAGTCGCCCTATACATATAATAAAATTTAAAAAAAGTTATAACCACTAAAAATTTTAATACAATTTTTTAATAGTGTACTACTTTATTAAAGTAAATAATAAGACTATAAAAATGACTATATAAAAAAGTTATCATTTATAGGAAACTTTTCCATTGCGTAAACAATAATTTCAAGAATGAAGTACACACATATGTATATATATTGTAAATGTTATACAATAATCGATTTTCTCGGCTTTATGGTGTATCCGCAAGCTGCTCGTAAAAATGAAAAGAATTTAATCGTTTATTCAAGTGCAGTTTACTCAGGTGTAATGATTCAAAATAAAATTTCATAATTTTAAAATTATGATAGTATCATGTCAAATGTTGCATACACTAGTAATTTTGGTATGATTGATTGCTTGCATCTTTGACCCATTTCAAGTTCTGAATTTAGTTTTGCATTTTTACTTGCATAGTTATTAAATATGTTAATTACAGAAAATTTCAATAAAAAATCTTAGCTTAATAAAGATGTAAAATTATTTACGCTCTTGTACGTAAATTTTTCTAGATAACACGATCGTTATTTTTTTCAAGCTTCCATATATTTAAAGAGAAGATATTTCCATCTTCAATCGTTCATTCAGTGATTTTTACCAACACGCAAAGCGATGAAGCGAAAATAAAGAAAATTTAACGTGTCGTAGGTAAGTACAGAATAACGATTAAAATCATTCGAGTGTAAAAAAATCTCATCTCACAAAAATAATGAAAATTAATTAGGATTAGATTATACGATTATTGAATCCGTTATTATCGACGTATTAAAAACGTCGACGTATTGTAAAAGTTATCAAAACAATTTCAACGATATTTACAACATTGATTCATAAGATAAAAAAACATTTTATGAAATCTTTTTTATACAAAAAATAAATTATGTGTAGAGCAGTGAAGTTTTTTATTATCTTCTTTCATTTATTTTTAATAAGTATTACATCGATGGTTGAGTTGTCAAAGAACTAATTTATGGGAATTTTTTCTACTTTAATGATAAACTCTAATATTTCTTTACTCTTTTATTAAAAAAAAAAAAAAATTTAATGTTGATTACTTCAAAAAGATTTTGATTTAATCATTTTTATTTTCTATATTACACTCTCCATAGATCTAAGAATTTCGTGTTTTTATAAAAAAGTGTAATTATATTTTCTTAACACTTTGCACACGTGATAATATACAAAGCAGTTGCTTAATGTAGAGTTCTGAGTACTATTAAAAGTGACCTGGCGCCCGTTTGTGAACTCTTATACTTAAACAACATACGTCACATGATTGGACAATCTTCCAATTCAACAACAGATGCATTCCGTCGCTAATTAATAGGCATTTCTACTTTACGTTCTGACAACTCTTTAATCCTTGTTTTCAACGAATTCATTGTTCGGATTGTAAACAATTTTTATAATTAACACTAGTTTGTATCGTTTTTTAACAGATTTACTCATTCAAAATATCGATGATCGTCTTAAGGAAGCTTAAGTTATTCTTGGAACGAATCAACAATTTTAGTCTGTAAAGAAAAATAATCGCTTTAATAAAAAAATGCAAATAATGCAATGTTCATTCGCAAACATAGCGTAACTAAGCTTTTATTATCTTTTCATATATATAGGCTTTAATGTACATCACATGCGGGAAGTATGAGATATCCGAAAATACATAATTTGAAATCGTGAGATTAGGAAATTACTTAAATACAAACGTAAAGATTTCCGCTATAATAGTAAACAATAAAATACTTAGTTCAAACGTACACTTACAATTATGCGTTTTATTTTAGTCCAAAATAACAAATACATTTGTAACGTAAATTTAAAAATAATGCCTCGTCTGGAAATAAAGCAGATTAAAGCATATATAGGAGGAATCGCAGTAATGCCAGGGTACATACACACAACGCGGCTTGTATTACGATGATTGCCCCCGTAAGTTCTACATCTCCCATTCTGGACTGTGTTGGGTGTCGCTACCTAGCAAGATCAATAGGATTCAGGTGAATGAGATCAACAGATATACTAGGTACAATGTCGAAATGCACTACCTAGTAATCACACGCAAGCGTAAACATAAGCTTATAAGGTCTCTCTCTCTCTCTCTCTCTCTCTCTCTCTCTCTCTCTCTCTCTCTCTCTCTCTCTCGTGCTTTCACCTGCTCTTTTCCCAAAACCGCAGCTCAAAACCTTTGCGATAATTGTCATCAACAACAACTATAAATACTACGTATGAATAATACATTATATCAGAGAGAGAGAGAGAGAGAGAGAGAGAGAGAGAGAGAGAGAGCGCGAGAGAGAGAGTGAGAGAGAGTGAGAGAGAGCGAGCGAGAGAGAGAGAGTGAGAGAGAGAGCGAAAGACTTGTGAGGAGAAGTAAATACATTTATATTTCTATCTTACTGTCTTTATCTTTTACTCAACATACTTGGTTTCTTATGATTAAATTATTATTTTCCTTGCATTAGCAAATATTGTAACACCCAGTTGACTTGCCGAGTCTCGTTAATAACAGTGTAGATCTTTTTATTTGAATGAAATGAAAGCTCTCTATCTTTTCACTGCAATAACAAGGTGTTTATTTGCGATGTATCTTTCACTTCTTTGGCATCAGTCACAATGGTTTCATTGGCGAAATATATCTCGCATAAAAACAGCAAAAACAGAATCTAGAGAAATTTAAAATGTTTTTTTTATAGAATTGAGAAATATTAGCTTATAAAACATCGGTGCTAATTGCATTAGTAAGACAGATTTTTCAAACCGATCATAAATTATACACTTAAATGTTACAGATTAGTTAATGATTTTATTGTACAGTATCGATGTGTAGTGAAAGTCGTTTCAAATATTAGATACAGCAAAGGAAACTTTTTGTAAATCTAAACACATTTTTTAATCTTATCGTTCTATATTATATTATATAATAATATAAGGAAAGATTTATGCATTTTGAGGAGTCTATAAATATCAATGTATTAACCGTGGATTTTACGCATCATGTAATAGTTTTTCATATATTTCTATGATGCTATATTTAAATTCAAATATACTTACTTGTTGTTGACTTACTTTTTAAAAACTGTTTCACACGACATGGCAGTCTCTAGAGGTTCTCAGTTTTTCTGCGAAGTTCATAATTCTTTACTTCACTGTACATGATTTGCTAGGAAAAATAACATTACAATTTTGTTATAAATATGTGAAGAAATCTTTTCTGCTGCAAATATTGCGTAAACTAGTTGATAAGTTTAAGGTTTTATGGGAATTTTGTTTCTCCTAGATGTCACTCTAGACGAAGTAGTCTACCATAGTACATTAATATTTCCGCTAGATATTGACCAGCAGTCGGCCAATACCTCTCCAAAGTTTGTTCATTAGTCTTGCTCATCAAAGTCCATCAGTACTAAAATTCTATCGTACAAGTTCGGATGAAAAATAGTTCATGCAGCAACGCTTCATTCATCATAATACGATAAATAAGATCACTATGAGTACTTGCATGCTTATTAATGATTGTAAACTCGGAATATTATTGTTTAGTTATATGCTTGCGTGTCCAGTAAATACGCCCACGCTGCCCTTAGGTTTACTTTAGCATACGCCCTTTCGAGCGCAGCCACTGGTCTGGAATGCAGGCTGTACGCCTCTACAATATCTCACACTATGAAGGGAGTGAGGGCGTATGCGTGCATCTGCGTCTTACCAGTCGATGCCTAGCGAACGCTTGAAGGTGGCGTCTGGTTAGTAATGCTAATTTTTAGCAAATAATCGCAAATTTTAAAAATAGTTTCTATAAACGAATTGCACTCCTGAAAATACCACGACGAAAGTTGTATAACTACAATATAAGAACTTTAAAGTGAATGGTGAACAAATGCCATGAAAATTAAGTAGTACTAAAGACATACTTTTTAATCGATTCTTTTATCGACTTGTGAATTGTGATATTTCAAATTTACGTCTTTTTTTTACTTTATGGTAATTTTGAGAAAGCATTTTATCTATCGCGACATTTACTATATTTTATGAGTTACAGTGCAATAGAGCGTTTATCTTCGCTGAGGAATTTTCCAGCAAGAAAAACGCCTCGATAATCGTTCGCGAACAAATTTCGTATCTCCTGCAAAGTTATAGTTTCGCAGTATCAAAATCTCGAATCGCAGCTTAGGGCCGCGCGGCCGGTAATTAAGTGCGCCGACGCAGGTGGCGCGCGCGCGGCGCTCGAGTTAGCTCGTTCGCTCGCACACTCTCTTTTATTTAGGCAACGACAGCTCCGGCCCGCTTGCGGTCGATAGAGCGCTTTGAAAACGGCCGCCGCGCTGGAAGCTCACCCTCTCCCGTGCGTCGCCCCTCGTAGCTCGATCGCGCGAGATACGAGGCGATTCGCGTCATCAAGGAAATTTCTCCGCTCGCCGCTAGATTTTCGCCTGGCCTACAAAGCGCGTTTAATGCAGCCGCGCAAGAGAGGGAGAGAGATGAGCTCGCAGATTAGAGAGCCGCGCGGGCGGCTGTGCGCGAAATTAACTCAAATTTCGGCTCTCAGTGAATAGGTAAGTATGCGTGGCGCGGATTTTCCGACGAGATTCCTCTGGAATTATCGAGTTTGGACTTACATGAAATTTTGTTAAACTATGAGATTGAAGATTAGGTACGGTATTTGCTAACGTTGATAGTTTTTCTGTTGAGGAGGCTTTTTCGAGTAGAAGTGTATTTGATAGGTGCTTTTTTGGTTTCCCAAACTGCACAAAAGTTTAAATTAATAAAGTATTACGGGTAGAAGCTCACAGAGCTTCAAAACCGTAACATAAAGAAATAACAGATTTATATTAGTAAAAATTCATAAATTTGATACTTATCCTTTACAAAATGAATTCATGGCATATTCATTATATTTACCGTATATATATATTCGCTGATTTCTTCGTCAAGCTACCTTCAAATTTCATACAGCATCATTATAAGCATTATTTATAGCAACTTTTTATTCTATTAAAACACATTAGCTTTGGTTTAATGAAAGACCCTTCTTAAAGTGGTATTGAATTTCCAAATAGTCTATTTTATATATCTCAGGAAACCGGATTTCAGCAGGCCTTGGAGAGTCAATTTCTGATACTTAAAAATTAAGTCCAGTGTTCCTTATTCCATCTCATAAGCTCTTTTTCTTGAGATCTCGACAATCTAATCTCGAATACATGCTCTATTTCTTAAAAAATAATGTCTCTTGTATTGACTGTCACTTTACAAGTATTTATGATACGCAAACGAGCAAACAA
>JAPYZO010009551.1:0-12456 GCA_030522905.1 Torymus flavipes | reverse complement strand
TTATCGTTACGCTAGATTGATGTTTATGGTAGATTTCATATTCTGTATATAGCTATCTACTTTTTTCGCTTCATATTTGTTTCATTAATTCTACCGAACGGAGCAAATATTATTTCAATACTTTTTCTTATTTGTTAGAAAGCAAAAATATTTTGTTATTTAACATTCTGCATTGCAGAAAAATAAATCCTGCATTGAGAAAAGGATTTGGTTACTGTTAACATAGCATAATTGTAACTATCAACCTGCGTATGTTTAGATATGTCCAAATATACGCATTGTAACAGTTAACTTACAATATGTTACTGGTAAACACTTATATTGTAATAGTTACTATATTGGGTTTAACCGTCAAAATCTTCCCTATTTAAGTATAGGACATTGTAACAATCACAATATTGCAGTACTTTTTCCACCAGCAAGAGATAATCATAGCTTCAAGACTGTTGTCCTGTCAATTTGATCGACGGTGCATCAATAATTCAAAATCGAATATATCCGGCGTACAAGTGCTATTGACATATAATAAAGTATCCAATCATTCAACGTCATCGAGTTCGCGGGGCACTTCGCTCATTATTATTAACTACGACGCGCGATGTATATACTGCTGAGAAGGGCATATTCCCTTTACGCGGCAAAATCTCAGCGGTGTTTGTCATGCGTGCAGCGGCAGTAGCAGATTCCGAGGCAATAATCAATGATCAGTCTAATTGAGTGGGATTGATCGCATCGATGATAAGGACGCGCGCCGTCGGCCGTATGAGAGACGGAGGGAGCCGAATGCGAGCGGCCGTCACCTCGTATTCGCATTAGTCGCGAATATGGTGACGCATGGGCCACGCTTGCCGCTGCTGCTACTACGCGTGTGCTCGCGCTATACGTCCTTAGAATTATTAAATTGCGATTCCAACGACGACGACGACGGCGTCAGTGGAGTCAGTATAACAGAAGCCAATCGAAAACCGATCGTTATAACGTGCCAGAGTCCGCGTGATTTAAGCGGCCGTATGTCGTAAAGAACCGATTCGCTCAATTGTCTTCGACATTCCACCTCGTATTCTGATTAAACGAGCCTGTCTCTATTTTAGATCTGATTATTTATGTGTTTGCTTTCCACTTGAGATATATTCCGAACCTGTCCATGAGTCATCATTTATTATACTCGTATACGATTTCGGATTGCCATTGGCGTAAACACTGCAAAGGCATACATAATAGACTTGCTGGCTAAAAGAGCGAAAAACAATGGAGTATGCAGTGACATTTGATGTCCCACATAAGTATGTGCGCACACGGCGACTAGAGAATAATAGCAAAGCTCGCTTGCATAGAGAGACTCGCAGCTATGAAAATGGATAGTGCGCGCGGGACACAGATATAGGCGAGGAGTCGTCGCTGAAGCGCTTCTCCGTTCCGCCAAGAGTCTATATAGAGAGCGCGAGCTCGCTGGCAGAAAAAGGAGGCTATATATATACGTATCCGCAGCGGCAAAGAGGGCCGTATGAGCGCGCATAAAGCGAGATCGACACGCGTGGCAAAGCTTTTCTTCCGCGAGTATAGTGCACGCCGCCCAGCAAGCCATCGTGCACGATCAAAGGGTAAAACAATCCAGCGCGACGGAGAGAAAGAGATAGCGGGAGGAGAGGCGAAGAGTGGTAACCGCGATATCCACCTGCGTCGTTTTTTTATTATTCTTCTACAGACGCCAGCTTGCGCAGGCACACGCGCGTGTATAACGGCTCTCTTCTTCTCTTCTTGCACCGGATTTCGTCGTTTCTCTTCGCCGCCCCCGTTTACCACATCCTGAGGTTCCTATTCCTCACTTGTGGAAGGCATATACAACAAGAGCAAGGGAATTGAGTGACGGATCACATGCCGACACGGAAAAACCGCCTCGCGTGCGCTCTTGCTATCGATATACATGTTATGCTTTTGTCCTATTATCCAATACTGATCTCGTCTTTCTTTCTCATAAATTGCATTCTTTTGTAATCTCGTGTTTATTATATTAGTCCAAAGCATTTTGGACATTGCAGGTAAAAATTAGGCGATCGGTAGAACTATTGTGACATTCATCATTCAAACATAATCTTGAATCTTGAAATGAAGAATAATTCGTTAAGTCCCACTCCCTGTCCGTTCTTAGACAGCCGATTCACTCTCCAAGACTAGAAATTTTGTCGAATGCAAAGTTGCGTGAGGGGCTGGGGCATTGTTTCATCGCGTGACACTGGCCGAAGGCTGGGCGATATCGGGGGAGGCAATTGATTTGCCATTGCGTGCGAAGGGTGCATCGGTCGGTGGATGACGGATCATCAGTCGCGGTGGATGTGGGCTCGCAAGGGGAGTGAGCCCGCGCAAAGGGTGCAGCCCGTGGCGTGGAACGGGGGCCTGCACTGTATTCGCGCGCGCTCCCGATCGATGGTCAGTGAGCGTCACGAGCCACCACGTCGAACAAATGTTCTGGCCGGACGAGACCGGTATTGAGCAACCAATCATCGTGAAAACGCGATCCGTCATTGCCCCGGCGACGAGTCGGCTCTGCCGGATACTCTCTCTCTCTCTCTGGTTATGTGGAATTACCAGGCGCGCAGCAGCCCCCTTTTTTCCTTAATCCATCAAAGCCGGAATTTTCATTTTGCGCGATAAGAGATTGATTCGTCATATAAACTCGCGTGTACACGCAGCGAGACACCCTCGTAATTTTCCTCTTACTGAAGGCATTATTTCGTGATTAAAGCCCGATGGACGGCGCGACGTATTTTGATGGACTGATAAATTATCGTCTCCTTCATTTTCACATGCCTTTTAAGAATATTAAATTTCTGTCGATGAATACTACATCTGCATTTCTATATACCTATACATAACAATAATATTTATGATGTAGCTTATGACAGGTGGGTTTAAAAAAATATACGCTGTGTATAGAAGCAACTATATACAGGAGTAATAATTGCGAGGGGGAAGGGAGCAGCAGTGTCCACAGGAGGCCCCGCGGCATCGCAGTCTTGGTCTAGCGCAATGGCAACGGCGGCGGTGGCGGCGGCCTCTCAAGCTCTCAGATAATGACGCGATATTATGCATAGGATATTCGGCGCACATCCGCGGGCGTATTCACCCTGTTGATTTATCGTTGTCTTCATTATTAGGAATGCGCGCGCTCGCTGGCCCTCGGACCATTATGCCGCGCAAGAGAGAGAGAGAGAGCCGAGCACTAAGAGACAGAGAGGGAGAGAACACAAACTCGGCGAGAACGTCTGACCGGCCGTCTGTCAGGTCGCCGCCGCCACCGCCGATTCTCCCCCTCTTGGACAATACAATGTTGCATATACGGGTCGCATACGAGAGCCCATTGAGACACACGCGCCTACCTCTACGCCAGATATAGATGGACAATTAGCTACAGTGTCGCGCCGTCTATAATTCCTATGCGCGCATGGCCTTCCCTCCCCCTGTCTTCTCTCCTGCAGAGCGCACACGCATAGTCTCTCCAAAGCATAATTAGAATAGATGTCAGCGAGATAGCTAAGATTGCTCGTCTTCCAAGACACAATCGCATCTTACGGCTCACAATTAATGGCTCTTATTCCTTTGTCAATTAAATGATTGTTATACAGCAATAGAGCTTTTTTATTATTAAAGATGAATTTTTCCATTAAGCTCGATCAGGGAAAAAGATTGACCGCGCACAATAGATTTTTAAAGAGGCGGGCGGCTGCTGCGGGGGCATTGACAAGCCGGAAGAATACTCCTACGCCTCCCCTCGCGCCTATACAAAAAGCTCTCGCAAGGAGCAAGCAGCCCATAGGCCGTGGGGTCGTTGTAGCTCTCGTGGACAGTGATAAAATATTCAGGCTACGCTCGGGGGACTATATTTCACGAAGGAAATCGGTCGGTTGATTTTTATAATACTGGTCAAATATAGCCTGGGGAGCGAGCGGCCGCGCAAGGGGTTGCTTCGGAGGGAGGGCAAGTGTGTAGCGGCTTGCGCGCCTCTCTCTCTCTCTCTCCCCGCATACACAAGCAACGCGCGCACAAAGGGCCGCGGCATAACAAATAGACGTATAAAAGGGTCAATAAAGGCCCTATACGCCCAGAAGAAAAAGAGAGTAAAAGCCGAGGAGCTCGCTCTCTCTCGGGGGACGCGAAGCGCCTACCGAATAAATCTGAACTATAGGCGGCCGCGCTTTTGCGCGGCTAACTGTAAACTCGACCCGCCGGGAGATCCCATCCCGCGGATACGAGCGTGTTTTCAGATATCGCGAGGGGCTGTCTTTTTAATATCTCGATTGATCACGCTGTTGCTTTCGATGTCGCACTTTCTCCATTATTTATTATCAAATAGTAATATTATGTTCATCAGCTTTTACTATGGGTTAATTGACGATATTGCAATAACCAACCAAATTTGGAGAGCTTAATATAGACCTTTGATGACGAAAAATATTCTCAATGTAATAAATTTTAGTTTCGACTCTTTATCAGACAAATAGACGTATATGTTATATAACACACATGGTGAAGGGCAACAGTTCCCAAGTCGTGAATAAAATTTGCTCTCCACGAGGTACGCGCCGAAATTCAATCCCGCCGAGTCCATCAATCAGTTTGCGCGTATCCTACATTCGATTTGTGAAGCGAGCGAGAGAGAGAGAGAGGAAGAAAATTGAGTCACTTGAACGGCGCCCGGGAAATATGGAAATGGCGTTTTAAGGAAGGTCTGGGCGGAAAACGACCCACGGGGAAGGCCGGGCGTGCATAGTTTATTGAAAAGCCGCTGGCGGACACCTACACGACGGTCCATAAACGTGATGTACCGTCACGCTCTCGCAGCTTCTTCGATATCGCCGTCGTCGCGCGCGATTTCAGGAAACAGGGATCGAGATTGAACCTGGAAGCTCGCGCGCCCGGCTCCCGCGGGACCTTCAATAGGGTTGAAATTTTACTCGGCCCTCTTCTCGCTGTCATCCAGACTGGGGGCTAAATCGCCATTTACATAACTCACTGCCCTCTTCTCAATCTTCCGTCTATACTTGGAGCTGCTTTCGCTTTTGCTAGCAGCTTCCTCACGTTCAATTAGTACGAAAGTAATAAGCAGCGTGCGGTGATAAAAAGCGCGGCTGCAAGACAGGCCTATAGCAAAAACAAAGGTTTAAAGCACTCCCACATGTATATACGCGAGGGATATATGTGAAATAACGAAGGGCCGCAGCTAGGCGAGAGAATGAGAAAGAGAGACGTGGTGGGAGGGAGAAAGCTCACTCGTAATAATCTGCGCTAATTTAGCTTCTGGAATACGGTAACTGTATCGTTAATATTCCGAGGCCGTTTAATAATGGATGTTGATGCGCCATTTGGGCCGATGAGATTTCGGAGAGCGGCGAGTTCGAGGCCGAAGTGGACCGCGGTCGCTCGCGCGCCGTTGCTATACTCGCGAGAGCACCTCTCTCTCTCTCTTTCCCTCCCTCTCACTCCGTCTCGCTTCGCTAAAGCTCGTTTGTAAATATTACATCGCACCGACGCGCCCCGAGCTCTCTCCCCCTTTCTCTCCTCCTCCTCCTTTTCTTCGGCAGGCACCGCTGCCCGTCGATTCTGAACACCCCTTTAAACTTATCGTCTTTTTATATTCACTTTGCAGTATTAATATTCCCATCCTTTAGCTCGCTCCCTATAACATCCTTCCGAAAATGTTTCCACGTTTGATACGATCATATATAATTTTTCCTTATCGTCATTAATTAGTACAAAAGGGGGTTGAGCAGAAATTCCAGTATTGCCTCATATTGTTTCAGCCTTCGCCTCAGTTCTCCAGTATCGTGTATAGTAAGGTCAATTTTTAAAAATTCCTTCCCCACTTTAGCAGGGCGGTCGGGTGCTCGGACGGAGATAGAAGAGCGGAATTGTTGATTCGCGGGCGAGCGATTCAGTCGGCCGTTGTATATAGCGCCGGCAGCAGCAGCACCTGCAGTTGTAGTAACAGCGAGAGATATCCGCGTCCGATCCCGCGCGCGCAGTCTCAATAATTCAGCGGCGAAACATCGCGAGTATAGCGACGTACGCGCGAGCACGGATGAGCCATGTAAGCATAAACGCACGAGTAGAGAGGGCGAAAGAGAGAGAGAGATAGAGATAGAGGGAGAGAGAGAGAGAGAGGAATGGTTGAGCTCTTTGCCCAGACACAAAATATTTCTCGGGGGCGGATGTGCGCACCCATACGGCATCTCGCTCTGGGGAATAACCCGCCGTGTGGTGCGAGTAGTGCATCGGGAGAGATGGAGAGGGGGAATCTATTTTGCGAAAAGACGCCGGAATGGGATACATCGCGCAGCGTTGTAGCGAAACGAGAAACTTTTGCCTATCGCGCTGTCGGAATGAGCTCGATTTTTCACCGCCGCGCCTCTTCTCTCTTTCTCTCTGCGGCTCGCGATTGCCGCTCGTACACACGGAGAATACGATATCTATTTTTTTCCCCAACTTTCATATATATACGTATCTGACGTGCGATACGCGTGCGAGCGAGAATTGCAAGGGTATAATTTCTATTGAATAATTTGGAGAGGCAGGTTCGCGTCTGTTTTTGCTGACGGGAAAGCGGCGGGGAAAATCAATGATTGGGAAGGCAGCGCGCAGGCAAATGTATACTTTTCTCGTGCTAACGCAATTAGAGGCGATATGACGGAGGGTAAAAAGAGCTCCGCTTGGCACCGCACGAAGAGCGCGTCTATATCGGAGAGTGAGAGATCGCACTTTTCGTGCGGGGGGGCGGGGAGGCCGAAAATTCCGAGTTTGAAATTCGGCCCCTAAAGTATTTAAAGTGTCGGCGTGCCAGTTGCGTCGATCGCATCCAAGACAGGATAGGGGGAGGCGGCTCGCGCGAGCAAATTCAATAAGCGATAATCAATGTCAGGCCGACGGGCGTAGGAGCGACCGAGTAAAAATCGTTCAAACAGTCAATCAAAAGAGCTCGCCGGCGTTCCTCTCTTTCCCTCCTCGCCGAAAATCACGGCGTCGGTGCGTTTCACGTGTAACGACGTTAGGAGCGAGTTTGCCTCCGCCGCCTGTTTTCGGCCTGGGGTGAGAAGGCGACGGGCTGGATTAAAAAAGGAGGAAAACGCGTGTTCGCGCGGAGGAGTGGAGTAGGAGAGTGCCGAATTAAGAACGCGACAAGGGGCTGATTAATGAAAGAGTAAATCGAAAATTCTCCGATCGTGAAATCATCCCCGATCCTAACGAGCTTTCCAACGAATTTAGCCCTTCTTCTTAATTTTTCCGCTCGCGTCTGAGCTACAGCCTCATGGCACACGCGTCCATTCCGGATAATAAAGGGAGATAGGGCGGCGGCGCGAGCTTGCGTCGGCCGGGCGCTCGGCTGGCTCGGAGGGTGGGCAAATTAACCTGGGTAATGAAAACACAATGAAATTATAATAAACCAATTGCCGGCTTGATTCGCAGTCTCGGGAAGGAGGCCATTCAATAATAAAACGCGCGAGAGCGGAGAGAGAGAGAGAGCGGCGCAGCCAGAATTAATTTCTCGAGAGCCTTTATGTTCTCCGACTGACCAAACGTTACTACGTCTCGACCGCGCGTAAAAGCCACCGCCGCGCGCCAGCTCTCCTCTTCCTCCAAGGCTTCCATCCATATATCTCCAACGTTTGCGTTGGACCACCTCATTCTCTCGTCTCCCACCCCACCGCGATTTTCCTTTTTTTCCCCGCTGTATTCCCTTTCTCTCATTTTCATTAATTTGCACGTTGTCTTGTACCTACGTACACGCTATGTCCCTTCTACCTCTTTGCGAAATTATATTTGCTCCAAACTGATTAGCCCGCCGCGTCCTCGCGTATTACGCTTTATTCCCGAGCTTTTGAGGGCTGCCTCTTGCGCCGTATTAATATTATTTGTTTCATCCTCGCTCGTAAATCAGATCCGAAGAATATAGTAGTAAGCTGCAATCGAGAGCACCAGCATGAGAGAGAGAGAGAGAAAGTATCGTGCGTTTGATCGAGGCAGCTGTAAATCTCTGGCAAGCCACAATCGCACGGAAAGACCGACTTGATTCGGGGTTCTCGTGTGCGCGCTCGAAAAGTATAAGGTGAGCATAGCCGCGGCCGGAAAAGTGCTGCAGCGGCCCCGGATATATATGGATCGCGGCGTTCGCGGCGTCGGTGCTTTGTTGCGGCGCGTCGGCGGTCAGAAAAGGGGGATATGTTTTCGCGAATGTAGATGCGGTTCTCAAGCCGAGTCCGCGGCACCCTTTCGTCCGCCTCCTGAACTGCCCCCATCCCTGGAGCCAGCCCTTATGAAATTATTTCGACCCTCGGGGCGCCGGTGCGCGGGCTAAATATAACAACGCCGGCAAGACTTATTAGAAAAATTAATTATTTTCCCGGTCTCTTAATTAATTTTACAATTACTCGTCTCGCGCGCGCGCGCGCGCGTATGTGTACGGTATATTTGAGAGAACGCCAGGGCGGAAAGGCCAGTAGTAGGAGGAGGAGGAAGAAAAGGGGAGCGCGAATATAAAGGATTTCCGCGCGTGCGAGAGGCGACTTGCTTGGCTTAAAGCTAGGACAAACCGCGGAGGCAAAAATTGCGTGGACAAACAGGGAGGGAGAGCCGGAGGAAAAAATTGAGCTCTAGCGAGACGGAAGCGGAGAAACAAAGCTGTGGGGGGGCCGCGTGTGTGCGCGCGAAGTAGGAGTTTTCGCGTGTAAGGAAAAACCGCGCGTTCGAAATCCGAATCGGGCTGGAGAGTGGGAGCCTTGATTTCGCGGTACGCCAGCAAGAGAGGAAGAGAGGAAGAGAGAGAGAGAGAGGGAGTAACGCGAGACGCTCTTTTTCCCGGGCGCACGCTCGCTCTTAGCGAGAGCCGCTGCTGGCCGGGTGAGCCATCTCGGAAATGCCGCGCGTTTTTTCTCTCTTCCTTGTGGGCGTGCGTGGCTACGCGGCGCGGGAGCGAGGAATGATGAAATTTTCCTCGACGGGAGACAGCGCAGCAGCAGCAGCAGTAGCTCTGCCGCGTATCCTCTTCCCTTTTAGATTTTTTGCTGGCGGCCGGGGCTGCCCGCGTCTCAATTATAGAAAGGCTTGCTTCGACTGCCACGGACGAATTCCAATTAGTCGCTGGCCGGCTCGTGTCGCGGCTCTCGCTGCGTAGTCGCTCGCGTATGGGGTTTCTCGGATTCTGTACGAGTTCTTTTCATGCCCCCACCCGCGCCCCGACTCGTTCATTTGCCTTTCCTCCCTGCCTTCTCTGTCGTTCCCTCTGCACCCTGCACCTTTTTCCTCCCTAACTGCCACTCCGCCGCCCCCTCCCTCGCAGCTCCTCGCTCTCTTTGCGCTGTGCGTATATCGTCCTGAGCTCCACATTTTTATCCCCCCCCACTCCCTCCCTCTCTCTGTCTTTCTCTTTATTTAGCGCTTCTCTCTCCGTCCCTTGTATCATTCGCTTTACATCCATCTCGCTCGCTCTGTCCAGAATGCTTGATATACGTACGTCTGGATTATCAGGGGCGTCAAAGTCCACTGCCATGGACTTCGCCCTGGACGAGGGTGTGAGAATAAAATTCGTTACTTTGCTCCTCGGAAAAGTTGTTGATTTTATAGAACAAGTCTGCCGCTTTCATTTGTACTATCTGTATATTTTCTTTTTTAATATATCTTTTAGTAATTTAACTTATTAATATTTTACATTTCTTAATTAAAGAGCACATTAAAGGCTATATATAATTATGCTTCAATCACTTGCAATAATACCCGCACGTATAATCAGTGATTTAAAAATATGCAGAGTACTTAATGGCTTTTGAAGTGTAAAAAGAAATCGGAACGATATTTAATGAAGTGCGGTTAGCTGCGTTATTTACCTTTTTCCAATTAGCCAGCCGCTAATGGTTTCCCAATGGATAAATTTCGGGAAGCAGCAGCAGCAGCAGTGGCAGTAGCAGCAGCAACAGTTGGGTGCAGCTTTAACGGCGAGAGAGAGAGAGAGAGAGAGCAAGAGCCGAACGCTCGGATATAGCGAAAAGTACTTGTATACGTGTATGTGTGTGTATAACCGATCGCTCGCGGCGTATCGGGATTTCCGGCGCTCGCGGCACCGACACGTCGCTGAGCGGAAAGCCAACGGCCGTGCGCGTAGGGGAAAAGGGAGAAGGAGGCGCAGAGAACGAGATAGCTCGAGCGCGCAGAGGATGAGAATCGACCTTTAATATGCCGTTTGAATCAGCGCTTTATACACGTTGCGTTTCGAGAGACGCGCGTACGATGAGATACATAGCTCCCGGCCTGACATTCCCGCGTATAAGTATATACATATATACCTATATATATTATCTGTTTGCATTCGAGCGCGCACAAAGAGCGAAAACCACGCTCCGAGTATTGGATGCATATGTTAATCAGCAATATGGCGCGGAGTACATATTACCCCCTGGATTGCAACACTGCTGCCGTTGCCTCGCGTAGCTTCTCTTCCGGCTCTGCAAAACCTGCGCACATATTCTGCAGGCTGCCGTAGTTGTTGTTCGTCGAGGGACGCGCTATCTCTCTCTCTCTCTCTCTCTCACCCGTATATCTCCGATCTCTGATTTGCGATTCGCGATTCCGCGCGAGCGAGAGACAGACTCGAACTTTATCAGGCAGACAGAGAGCGAAGCCGATGGCGCGAACTCTCCTCTCTCTCTCTCTGTCTCCTCTGATCCAGCGCTGCACGTACCGCTATATAGCTGCTACTTCAAAAGCACTCGTGCGCGATATGACGCGAGCTCAGCGGCGCTCGACTGTTTCGACTTGCAAATATAATGCATTCCGGCCTCGGAAATTTTCGCCGGATGCGCTCTACGTAGTAGTAGTCATAGTCGAATTTCATAAAACGGGAAGGCGAATCATTGGGAATTCCGGTCTATGTGTGTAGCCCGTGTAGTATCGGCAGAGGAGCAGCTAAGCGCCGCCGAGTTTCGAACGCTTCGAATTGGATTCCCGATGCGCGATGGGACTGAGAGTGAGGGAGAGAGTCGCGGCGCACCGCGATTATATGCATTGTCTCGCGGAATTCGGAAGCATGCAATCTGACGTAATGTGCATTCGGGGATGCACCCGTCGGCAATGGGCTTGCATACTAAACGCAGTTATTCACTTCCTTCTCCCTCTCTCTCGCCTTCCTTCCCCGCTGCTCCGTATGTATATGCACATACATATATACCGACTTTCGTTCTCGACTACTCAGCCATCCCCAAATTACCAGACGACGCTCCGAGGGATAATTCCCCGAAGGTTGCCCTCGCCACCAAAATAAATCTTCGATAATGCGGGAGGCTGTGTGTATACCATCTCTCTCTGTCTCTCTCTCTCCTCAGCGGCACTCGGGGGTCGCGCGATTTCTTACCGCGAATCACGCACGCCACTGCTCCCAAATTGAATCCGAATAAGAAATCCATAAGGGAGCATCCTTTGCCGATTATCCAGCGGCAGGCTGGCTTTGATCGCTCGCGCGTCAAAAGTCGCTCGAGTTCGTTCGCCTCTCTCTCTTGCTCTCTGTTTCTTCGCCGCGCTTCTCTCGCGTCCTTTGCGGCCAAGTTCAATCGGAAAAGCAAATCTTCAGCCAGTCGGGAAATCCTCAGCGCAACACAAAAAGTGAGTGGGAGGGGGAGGGCCTCGATAAATTCGTCAGACGACCGCGAGCGAGCGAGGATTACGCGGGCCGTTTAATTCCCGATAAGTAGGTGAATATTTGAACGCGCGCCGCGCTCGGAAGATCACCAAAGCGCGTCTTTCATCCTGTCGACTTTTTTCCCTTCCCTCTCGTTCCCCCTCCCCCTCCCTGCTACGTACGTTTGAGCGATTCGCTCTCGGCGCTTCGATTGACTTTCAACTCGGAGGACGATGGCTTTTTGCTTTGCGCCCGGGAAAATTACCTACTCAGCCAGCTAACACATAATTTGATGAAACTGCCTTTCTCTTGCTTTACCCTTACACTTGGATAATTACGTTGCGTTGTTATAGGATGCAGGAAAAGAGAATTTGCAAGAAGCAGATAATATTTTTCAATATTTTCACCCTCGAAGACAATGAAATGATTGAAAGATTAATAACGCGAACCATATTGTATATCCCCTTTAAGCGCATGGGTCCCCATATGTTATGCTATTATGGAAAAAAATAGTCGGTGATTTTGAGGTAACTCGATATTTCCTCGATAGAGGCGGTATCCCTTCGTGCGCATCGAACGAAATGACCCGTGGAACCTGCGGTGCTTAGCTCGATCATCCCCAATAGCATTATGTATTCCTCAGCTCGCTCCATACCCTCGATTCATTTTATTCAGAAATCCCGTGTGCTCTTATGGACGATACAAAAAGATGGCCATTTCACTATCAATCAACATCATCATGATACTCTTTATAAAGTCGTTGCCCACGAGAGCAAAATTAAATATATGTGTAATGCTAG
>JAPYZO010009546.1:0-16843 GCA_030522905.1 Torymus flavipes | reverse complement strand
AGAGAGAGAGAGAGGTAGCGAGGAGAGATACAGAGAGAGATAGAGGAAGAGAGGGGAGGGGTTCGTTGTTTGCAGCGAGCCCAGTATACTTATATATATATATATATATATATATATATGTGTTTCTTGAATTTGACTGTCTGGACGTGTCTAGATACTGGTACTATTATAATGTTACTCTTTCATGTTTAATTTCTAGGACGATTATCTTGAATAATAAAAGTATTTTTTAAATAATTTTTTTATTAAAAATCGATGTCTTGAAAAGCAGAGGCTTGATGAAACTGTCTGTCATTGATTAGTCGTAAATTTAAAATCACCATGATTACTGAACAGGAGAAAATATCCAGTTGAGATAGGTATTTTGACAATTAGATTTTGGACAAAGTCAGATGATATTTTGTCACCCCGTACGAAAGGTAGGAAAATTCAGGTTCCGGTGAATACTAGACCCGCTTCAGCATTTGTAGCCAAGACTAGTGCGTGCAATTGGTTTGCATCGAACACTAGCACGATTCGCTAGATTGTGGCGCATACTAAAACTTTCCAGTTTTTACATCAATAACTGGTACGTTAAATATTAGTATAGGTTTCGTCGCAAGCTTACGAATAGCAATAGTTTTTCTCGTAAGTCATGAAACGTGCTTGTATTCGATGCAAACTCGCAAATAATGCTAGTTTTTCTTGTAATTTGGCAAAACTTTCTAGGCTTCATAAGGAAGTAACGAAACGTGCTACTTTTCGTAGGAAACGTCAATTTAACAGACGTGCACCCAACTCTCTTGAATTCAGTTAATATTAAATAAAACGATATATTACTACTGTAGTGTTAGCTATATCTATATAAGTTAATCAAGGGATTCATAAAACATCAAAGGAACAGTACAACATAAAAAACTTCATCCAGCCATGAATACGATGCATACAATTCAATCTCAAATACAATAGCGTGATGCATCATCAATCAATTAATCCAATTTCTCAATTCGAACCGAAAAAGGAACCTCTCTTTCTCACCGCAATGTATCCCGAATTCTTGCGCCTCCGCGCCATCCATTTATCTTTTTAGTCATTTTATACGTATTATAATAGTCCCGTGCGTCGTTTTCCCATAGCACGCGGATGCGCAGACGCTCGATCATTATAAAAATTAAGCGACGATCATGCGATTGATTATTGAAATTACACTTCGTTCAAACGTGCTCGTAATAAAAGCAAAACTACCCTTGGACGCTGCGCCCGTCCGCGTCGAGAGAAAGAAGTGGATTTAATAAGTCGTTCGCGCAGAAAGATAATGCATAGGTGGATGTGTCGCTTCATTTCTCGTAATGTTATAGAGCGGCGCTGTACTGACGTGTGCACATGCGCGTTTCTCCTTGGTCTTTCTGTTTAGTCTTTATCCTTACTTAGTCTAAAAAACAAAACAAAAAATAAGAAAACCGAGGTATAATAGTTGCTGTTAAAATTGCTTCCTCAAACTAATTGATTCATTCTTCTTTTTTAATTTTTATAACTCTCTTTATAACCTTAAAATTACAACTATTATAATTTTTCAGTTGGCAATGGCGCTAGCCTTCGAAAAAAAATGCTGCTTAGGAGCGTGAATTCGAATCCTCGTTCATCCGAATTTGTTTAGATCATTTTCAAAAAGGCTTCTTCCGGATTTTCCGGTGGCGAAGATCCGAACCTATTCTTCGTGATCGTGCATGAGGTTCTCGCGATACGACCAGTGATAGGCTAGTGAGTTAGATGCGCTGAGTGCACTAATCAGTAGTCTATCACTGAGGGTCAGTACGAGGACCTTGCCTAATAAGAAGAAGCACAACACAATATAACAAAAAAGTATTCATATGATATATTGGCCTCTCAAGCTAGAGAACCACTGCCAATAAATAAAACCAACCAACATGTAATACGTCAGTATACTATTTATGATTATAATGAATTGTATCAAACCAAATTTAATATAAAACCACGCATTTAATAAAAATCTATCAAATAATAGTTCTAATTTGAACATTATTAAATTATGTTAAATATTATTAAACCATTTTTAAATTGTTTTTCTTCTTCTTCTTTTTGTGGTTATGTTGGCACCGATAAGACGTACGGCCATTTTTTGTTGTTTTTTTTTCATTTTTATTTTTATTTTTCGCTGTTTTTCATTTTTATTTTCATGGTTAAAGCTTTCTTTACTCTTGAGAAATAACCTGTATACAAAAACTTACGTTCTCATAAATAACTATAGCTATCAACTTTTTTTATTTAAATTGTAGAGAATTTTTCATAAAGTTAATTCATAATATTGTTACGCATATGAGAGGACGAAGGAATTAATTAAGATGAATTAGTCGCGTAAAAAATATGCGACGAGCACGCGATTCGAACACATGGACCCGAGGTTCGTAGTCCCGCGCTCTATTATTGAGCTAACGCCGCGATGCTTGTTCGAGAGCATCGAGAGCGTCTTGTTCAGGTACCTGCCGAGGAAAGGCGTGACCTTACGGAGTAAAAAAAAAAAGAGCGTCTTGTTCTTATCTTGCAGTGGATGCATCCGGACTCGAATGATGGTTGTGCTGAGCCCATGACAATATATAAAAGATATTAATTTTAAATTGTAAAAAAGTGAAAAAATAAAATTTTAAAAATCGGAAATTTGCTATAAATAGTGACCCCGATGATGAAAAAGAAAAGAAAAAAATGAGCACACACCACGTACGCACAAGAAATGATAGTTAGCTATTCTGTATCGTTACAAAAAAGATTATTCAAAAACAATACTTTGACAGTAATATTCGATAACGCTCGACCAGTTATGAAGTTAGTAATTAACTGAATAAAAATACCTTCTTGTTAACGTTCACCGACTTAAGTTTACTTAACTCTGCACGTATATACGCGACTAGTATCTTTTTCGCGATGGCGAGCATACAACGTTTTGGCGTTATCGCGTTGTGTATATATTTTAACTTTGTAGCTAACCATGATGTTCAAGCGGTAATGTAGCTTCATAATTATATTTAAAATAATTAAAATAACAGCGACAATTATTAGATGTTGGATGTTGGATGTGAACTTGACAGCTGGACCATTTACATTCAACATGCAAAATATAATTAAAATGCTAATTTATAATATTATTTTACTTATTAGTGATATTTGTATAACAAGGTAAGCACAGGACCTCCGGGTCACCAATTTGTTGAAAACTCTACAGAAGGTTTCTTTAACCGAAAAAAGATACCCGTGTCTCTGCCTTTGTACCAATGGTCCTTATATACCCACATGCAAGCTGTTTAATTTCCATAAGGGACTTTTTTATACAAATAATGTCTTTTCGCCATACCTTGACCGAAAGTGCCACTTTCGCTCCCGGCTCACAAACGCGAATATGGTATTTTCGGCCCCGGTATGGTGAAAAATAGTATAATACGTGAAATATAGTAGCAACACGGGGATAAAGAAGGCCACACCCCAGAGCACAAGTTTACACGTGCCAACTCTTTAACGCCCGAGTTGCGTAATATACTATTGTCTTTGAATACAGTTTTATGAATATTAAGGTTATCGGAAAGAACTAAAAGCATTATTAAAGTAGAAATATCAATTCCTTGCGAAATTAAAAGCAATAAAATATTTTCTTCCTTTTAAGAGGTACTTCTAATTATTTTCTTGCATTTCAAGGAAAATTTTGGGCCGTTTTCTAACTTCATTTTGTATTGTTTATAATTTTCAGGGGAATTAATATTACAAAGACACTTAAATTATAGCTTTCTCTGTTTACTTTAATAATGTTTTTTTATGACTCGGAGGCCATGGACGCTCCTTGTAAGATTAAATTTGTTCTTACGTGATTTTGGTGATATAATGTCAGTTTGATGTCATACTATTATTAAGATAATTTTTTTTAGGAGCAAATCGCTTTTTTGGCAAATTTGACTGTAGTGAACATAAGCATGGCGGAGAATCCGTTTTTGGAACTTAGCGGAGAATTTCCAAACTTGACTTTAACAGTGAAGCCAATAGATGAGCAAATGTTTAGTGGAAATGTTTTTGTATGTTTGCATGCAAGTAGCTTGAAAAGATAGTATAAACCGATTACAAAATCAATGAAAATTTTTATTATTACAGTTGACGGAATATTATATTGATTCTGAAGGAAAAGAATACAAAGTAAAAAGCGGTTCTGGAGTCTGTTTAATTTATTGGTCCTACAATGGCTTTAAAAATATGGTGGATATCCAAAATCGAGTTTTATACAACTTAATGATTCCTCATAATACAGATTGTCCTCCAAAAGCCGTAAGTATAATAAGAAAATTTCTAATTGTATACATGTTGAAATAATTGAATTTATCGGAATTTATGCTACAGATTAATTCATTCCTTATATTTCTCTGATAACAATTCATTTCTCTCACCTTCAATATAAAAAGTATATTCTAAATATGTTATAACAATGAAATTTAATTCTACAGGGAAATTATTCATTACCCATGGGACTATCAACAGCATTTAATATCTCGTCTCTGAGAAATAGCAAAAACCTTTGTAATAAGCCATGGTCATATCGACTAGCACTAACGCGAAGAGTAAATAAAATATCCACCGATTTTTACAATGTAACTGCAAAGGTAGATATAATTAAGCCGTACGGAATTTGCGAGAAGGAAAACAGTACTAATAATACAGGTACAGTAGAAATATTTATTTTTCGTGGGTATCAATATTCCTCATTGCTCCGATGTACAGTGTACAATTTTTTCGCATACCCGCACGAAGAGAGCTGAATTTAGCTATGGTGGTGCGGGGACCACGCAATAGAAGCATACATTTTTGTTTTATTTGACTAGCATGAAGCCCATGTAAATGTAGTACAACTTCAGGCTTAAAGAGTAGAGTTAATAATATAGTACTACATAACATGAAGACTCCGAAAGTATAAATATTCATGCTAGTAGTGCAACGCCACGGTACGATAATAGCAGGAGATACTCCCATGCACTGAAAGCAGTAAGTTCATATCCATGAGAGTATGGAATTGGTGCTATCGTTTTAGTAGGTACCTATACTGTGCCTTTTTCAGTTGTGCGGCGGAAGTTGATATTATAGATGTGTTATTGCGTATAACATTGCTAACTATTTATTTTTTAATCATAAATTTGAATAATTCACCATATGAATAATTTCACAGATTACATTATGCCACTGCACAAACAAAATAAACTAATAATGTAGTGCTTCTTATACCATTTTACGTTCTTGATAGGTCAATATAAAATAGTATATTGTGTACCAAGGACGTAAAGTGTCTTTTTATGACCGAATGTAGAGTTTGCAGTACGAGTTGCAGGTGAGCAAACGCGAACCGTAGACGAGTACTGCAACCCTTAGGGCATATAAGTATAGACAAGTGATGAGAAAGAAAGAGATAGTTTGGGTACTATCGTTCTCTCTGACGCAGGCACGTGATTGGCTAAACGCAACTTCCTCCACTCTCTATATATAACAGAAAAGGGATCTTCGAATCTCTGAATAAGCAAGCGTACAAAAGTTATGTTTCGTCAATCACGTGCCTGCGTGAGAGAGAAATATTACCCAAACTACCTCTTTCTCTCGTCCCTCACCTACAGATACAATTTTTGTATAATGATTTTTCTAGAGTAGTCTATTGCTGCTATTTGCGCGCCATGCGAAGCACACGGATCAGAAATAGGCATCAGAAAATGCACTCTGGAATCGGTATATGAGTGTGGATCGCATGGCGCAACGCGGGGATGTGTAAGACTGCCTAAAAAATATCTAAAAAGTGCTGCAATGGAAAGTGGTATTTTTTTAGACAGTCTTATACACCCTCGCGTTGTGCCGTGCGATGCACACTCATACCAATTCCAGGGTGTTATGAACTACTCACGGAGTGAGTTCCCATGGTGTAACACAGTGATATTAGTAATGAGCCCCATCTTGGTAGCCATTGTAATGTTGCTGCCGGTCATTGCGTTCTACTGTGGGGACTTTTCTCCATCTAGTGATATGAAGAATGGCTTTGAGATCCTAAGAATTTACCGATAGAATTCTTTATGGTGTTTTGCTACTATTTAAATAGGGGACTAAGATTTTGAATTATACTTCATTTTTTTAAAGTATGATTTTAATTTTTTTCTTTCTTAATATCATTTTAATATAAATATTTAAGAGCAATGTAAGATGTTTGAAATATCAATTAAAGGTATCGTAAATAAATTTTGTAAGAGAATTCTTTTGATAAAGTCATTAAACGTGATAAGAGTGGAACCAAAAGAACTGCAAACCTTGTGCTTTGGATTGACTGTAAATAATTATATTACTGTTAAAAACAAATTATAATACTATACTAAATTATTATGCGATACTAAATTGAATGCTCAAGAAATGAGATTTGCTTTAATAATAATTATAGTGTCTATTTCTTAACTATACATTAAAAACAATATTACCTATTAAAATATACATAAAAATCAACATTTAAAACCCTCTATCTTGATTAGAAAGCTCATATAGCCACTTAATTTTAACACCATCTTTTGCGTATTATAACAGTTCTCACAGATTATCTCTGAAACCGGTTAACCAAATGAGCAGTGATGCCAGATGAATAATACATATATAGTAATTAAAACTAATGTACATTGGGCTATAAATAGTCCAAATCTGGCAACACTACAAATGAGCTGAAATTTCTTGGAGATCTTCAGACTTAAAATGGTTTAAAATGTAGATATTTATGTGTATTTTTTATAGCCAATATTATTTTTAATGTAGACATAAAAAATAACGGCAAAAAAGGTACTGGACTAATTAAAAAAAAATCTTATTTTTTTCATCCCGTTCACGAAACGGGCCTTTTTTCATACCTGAAACTCATTTAGAACATCGCGCATTTCGAGCGTGATTTGAGAAAGAATTAAAAAAATTCATTCATTCTCATCTCCACTATATGACCACTTTGTAGCCCGAAATGCGGGGCAAAAGTCGCGTTTGATTCCTTCTTTTCCTTTATTCCCGCATACCAGACTCGGATAAGGTATTTTCAGCACTCGTCTCTGTCTCGTGCTGACCACCTTACTCGCGCTTGAAATAGCTTATTTCCTCTCCTTGTTGCACAATGTACTATTTTCAGCATTTAACCAAGGCTTACCCCCTTAACATATTAATCTTTTATATGAAAACTTAAACTAGAAATTATTACAATACGTTTTTTTCTACTTTTTCTGTAACGATGGCTTGTAAATATCACAGTAAATCTGTATTCCATGTGTAGGCATGGGAATCACCGAAGCCAATAAAGGAACGACGACAACACCTGGATCAACGTCTGTTACTGAAGTAGATACTACTCCGACTACTGAATCTGGTAATAAAATCTCAGACGCAAACCGCAGAATCCAAAGTCTCTAGACTTGCATTACAACGACGAAATAAACATATACCCTGCATCTATGAGACTGTCGCGCAAAGTAAAAGGCTTCAATGCATCTTTGCATCATGTACAATCCTGGACCTCTTTATCATCTAACTTATATTCTAATAATCACAAACCGATATCTTGACGTAGATACCCTCGTAAAAATTCTAACTAACGGTTGGCGAACTGCTGGTCGATTTTGAAATTAAAAACATCACAACATGATTATCTTGGTATTGTCGACGAAAAATAACTATTTATACGTGTGAAAATATTATATTCTAGGTGCTTTAAAGTATAATGATAATTTGAAATAGTTTTAATTAAATTTCGATGTTGATTTCAAGTGCTTCCATTTGATTAAAATGTTAACCAATGAAGTTGGTCTATTTTCTACCAGGGTAGGGTAGTAATCTTCTAAGCCGATGATGTAAGACGTTGGTACATGTAACGGTTTACACATCTGATAAGTCGATTAAAATTTCTACTACAGGCAATTGGGGCTCAGCCAGGATTAGGTTGATTTTTTAAATATCAATTGGTATAGTTAAGAAGACGTCGGAAATATCCGATGCCCTCTTTACCTTTATAATATTAAAATTGGCCTTTGTAATTATTATCATGTTATCAGATTTACTGTTGACGCAGAAAAATAAAGTAATGGCTTACATATATCGGAGTAAACCGGTTTTCCATGTGTAGGCAGTGAAACCACCGAAGCTAATAATGAAATCACCACCGAACCTGGATCATCGACTATCGCTGGAAGGGCCGGTACGGAGACTAATCCAACACAATCAGGAAATACTGGAGTAGATACTAGTACGACTACTGAATCTGGTAATAAAATGTTTGCATATCATGTAGATGATATTATAAAATGTAAAAGAATAAGCGATGGCTAAGGAGCGAATCCATGGAGCCGCCGTTTTGAGTTTTGTGTTCAAACCACGGAGTAAACTTCGCGATGCTACACTATATTCAATGCATCGTTAACAAGTTATTCTTCTGCTGCGTCAACAATCACTAGTTTTGTACGTGATCTAAACATATACAGAAACCTAGACCAAACCTCCCATGATCGGTGAATGTCGAGACACCAACGTTTTTTCCGTCAATAATGCAATTTTCCTTATCATCTAAGTCGAATTATACAACCGACAGCTGTAAGGTTATAATATTGGGCTTCTTGGCATCATATACAACTGCGAATCTCTTTAGCATCGAACTTATATTCTCATAATTATAAATCGATTTCTGGAGGTGTGTAGGGTAGTAATCTTCAAAGTAGATGATCGTAGACGTTGGTACACCCAACGGTTTAAACATCTGATAAGTCGATTAAAATTTCGACTACACGCAATTGGGGCTCAGCCAGGATTAGGTTGATTTTCTAAATATCAATTGTGCCAAAATAAGTGTTGAAATAACTTACTCGAACATTGTTATGCATTAATTTTTTTTTGTTTACGTATAATTAAGAAGACGTCGAAAATATACGATGCCCTCTTTACCTTCAATATTAAAACTGGCCTTTGTAATTATTGTCATCTTATCAGATTTACTGTTGATGCAGAAAAATAAATTAATGGCTTACATGTATGACAGTAAACCGGTTTTCCATATGTAGGCAGTGGAACCACCGAAGCTAATAATGAGATGACCACCGAACCTGCATCATCGACTGTCGCTGGAAGGGCGGACACGGAGGCTAATCCAACGCAATCTGGAAATACTGGAGTAGATACTAGTACGACTACTGAATCTGGTAATAAAATGTTTGCATATCATGTAGATGAGATCATAAAACATAAAAGAATAAGCGATGGCTAAGGAGATAATCCATGGACCAGCCGTTTTGGGTTTTGCATTCAAACCACGGAGTAAACGTCGCGATGCCACACTATATTTAATGAATCGTTAACTAGTTATTCTGCTGCTGGATCATCAATCACTAGTTTTTTACGTTATCTAAACGTAGACAGAAACCTAAAAATGACCTCCCACGATCGGTGAATGTCGAGACCTCACCGTTTTTTCCGTCAATAATGCAATTTTCCTTATCATCTAAGTCGAAATATACAAGCGGCAGCTGTAATGATATCGCATGTAGTAAAAGAATATTGGGCTTTTTTGCATCATGTACAACTGCGAATCTTTTCATTATCAAACTCATATTCTCATAATTATAAACTGATTTCTGGAGCTGTGTAGGGCAGTAATCTTCAAAGCAGATGATCGAAGATGTTGGTACACCCAACGGTTTAAACATTTGATAAAACGATTAAAATTTATATTACGCGCTATTAGGGCTCAATCAGGATTAGATTAATTTTCTAAATATAAAGTGTACCGAAATAGGTATTGAAATAACTTAACCGAATCTTGTTATGCATTGGATTTTTTTTTATTCAGGTATAATTCAGAAGGCGTCGGAAATATCTGATGCCCTCTTTATCTTTTATATTAAAACTGGCCTATGAAATTATTGTCATGTTATCAGATTTACTAATGATGCAGAAAAATAACTTAATGGCTTACATGTATGAAAGTAAACCGCTTTTCCATGTGTAGGCAGTGGAACCACCGAAGCTAATAATGAGATGACAACCGAACCTGGATCATCGACTGTCGCTGGAAGGGCGGGCACGGAGGCTAATGAAACTCTACCAGGACTCAGACGCAAACCGCAGAATCCAAAGTCTCTAGACTTGCATTACAACGACGAAATAAACATATACCCTGCATCTATGAGACTGTCGCGCAAAGTAAAATGCATCTTTGCATCATGTACAATCCTGAACCTCTTTATCATCTAACTTATATTCTAATAATCACAAACCGATATCTTGACGTAGGTAGGGTAATAATCTTCTAAGCTGATGATGTAAGACGTTGGGACATCTAACGGTTTACATATCTGATAAAACGATTATAATTTCTATACTACACACAATTGAGGCTCAGTCAGAAATATGTCGATTTTCTAAATAACAATTCTGCCGAAATAAGCGTTGAGATAAACTTAACCTAATCTTGTTATCCAGTGTTTTTTTTTTTATGTATAATTAAGAAGACATAGGAGATATTCGATACCCTTTTAATCTTTTATATTAAAACTGACCTTGGAATTATTGTCATCTTATTGGATTTACTATTGATGTAGAAAAATAAAGTAATGGCTTATTTGTATGGAAGAAACCTGGTTGATCATATATAAACAAAGAAACCAGTGAAGCTAATAATGAAACAACTGTAGCACCAGGATTGATCACTATCACTGGAAGAGCAGGCACCGAAACTAATCAAAGTTAATCAGCAGATATTGCCGAAGATACTATTACAATTACTGAATCTGGTAATAAAATGTTTGCATGTGATGTAAATGAAATTATAAAACGTAAAAGATTAAGCGATGGCTAAGGTGCGAATCCAAGGACTCGCAGTAGTTAGTTTTGCGTTCAAACCGCGGAATAAACGCCCCAATGCCATGCCATGTTCAATGTATCGCCAACTACTTATTCATCTTCTGAATCAAGAATCACTAGTTTCCCGTGTCATCTCAACGTATACAGTAAAAAGTACAGTAACGTACCTGCAAAAAGTCTCGCACGATCGGTAAACGTCGACACCAACGTTTTTTTCGTGAATAATGCAATCTTCTTTATCATCTAAGTTGGAATTAACAACCGGCAGCTGTCAGGTCCTCGCATTTAGTAAATTGAGCATTTCTGCATAATGTACAACTATGAATTTCTTTATTATCTAACTTATATTCTAACTAGCAAAATCTAAACGTGCGTAGCGCTACGCGCGTACTATTTTGTTTTTGAGGTTTTGAATATAATTTTTCATGATTTAATTTTAATTAGTTTAAATAATAGGATAATCAAATAATTTTTCGAAACAATAAATTAATATTTTATTATATTTTGATTTAATTATTTAGTTTTTTTAAATAGTTAACAATAAATATTCAATTTAAAAAATTCAAATGTAGCAGAAGTAGCAGATCTTCGCGCCTATTCCATACAGACCAATCAAAATCAATCTTTATATGCTTCACAACATCCGGCTACCATTCTTTTAAGAGTGGATAATTATAAACTGATTTATGGAGATATGTAGGGTAGTAATCTTCAATCATTTATACTTCGCGAGGCTCATCAGCATTAGATTGATTTTATAAATATTAATATTTTTGGTTTAGAAATTAAGAGGACGTCGGAGATATCCGATGCCCTCTTATTGTTTTATATGAAAACTGGTCTCGGAAATTTTTAATGTTGTCAGATTTACTGTTGAAGTAGAAAAAAAAATTAGTGGTTTATGAGTATGAACGTAAGCCTATATACCATTTATACGTAATAAAACCAACGAAGCTAATAATAAATTGATTACAGCACCAGAATCGACGACTATCACGGGAAGGGCAGGCACCGAGGATAATTCAAGAGAAGCAGCAGATACTGGCGGAGATGGTAATAAAATGTTTTATAATAGTAGCACTTGCATATAATCCATCTATAAAAAAAGAGATTGTCACATTACGGTGTGTGGCGCGCGAATCTCATGACGTAGTTTCAGCGTCGTGTAAGAGAGAGATAGAGATAGATTTGGTGCGCAAAACGAGTGAAGATGCGCGAAGCACGTAGGTGATTCATTTATATATATATATATATATATATATATATATATATGTGTGTGTGTGTGTGTGTGTGTGTGTGTGTGTGTGTAGTGAAAAATTACTTTTAAAATTGCTTTTCCGAAACTATAATTGGATAAACATCTAAAAACACCTAATCGCAAAATTTAGTGAGAGTTAAAAGAAAATATATAAAATTTTTTTAAATGTGGCTTTCCAATTTCAGAAATGTGCTCTAAAACGGTCTTTTTATTATTATTTCGTTAAGTTTATTTTTAAATGTTTATACAAAGCATCAAACAGCTGGTTTTTTTCTTTTTTTTCAAGTCTTTGAAAATATATTAAATCTAAATTAGTGTTAGTTCATTGACACTTTACTTTTTCAAATTTAATAAGAAAATAACTATAGCTACAACAATATCTATAACTATAGATATAAGTATAAATTCATACACGAGAATATAAAGCTAAGGCGGGAAGCGTAATAATATGTTGAATACATACGTACAATCCTGATTGAATTACGTCGCTTCCATGTAAATTGCTATAGGTGCAATGATATCTACCGTCACAGTAATAACCTTAGCTGGTCTTAAATATTTGTAACCACATTATCCAATATTTTGTTTAGTTATTTTTTCGGTTATTTTTAATGAATTGACTGATAATATTTCACATTTTTTTACAGTAAACGTGGTTATTATTATGGTTAATCCACCAAATGGAAATGGAATGACAAACAACTCAACAGAATCAAGTGAGGAAACCAGTGAAGGATGCTCATGGTTCATCTTTAGTCTTTCTTCAAATTGTTTTTATTATTATATTCGGCATGCCATTCGAATCCCTATAAATATTGCACAGTTTATAGGGGGAGCTGTGTATAACACCATTAGTTACAACGTTAATGCTGCGGTGGGAGTTGTTGGTTTTGTAGTAAATACAGTAACAAGTGGCATTGGAAGTGTAGTAAATACAGTAACAGGAGGTGTCAAAGGAGTATATGACACAGTGGGGAACGTAGCATCCAACATAGTAGGAAATGGTGAAATATATGCGGTGGGGCTCAACAGCACAGTTAATATAAATGCACAGGGTAACATTTAGAAATCATCTGTATAATCAGACGAAATAGAATGAATACTGATTTTCGAAAGGTGTTATGTAACTTTTTTTGGAATAATGATGTTTATTAAACCATTTAATTTCAATAATTTTTAATATTTTTGGTTGTACTGAAATGTAAAAAAAGCCATCGACTTCAAAATTTTGCAATAAAATATGTGTTGCTGTTCAATTTGATGAAAAAAATTAACCTTTTTATTCTAATTTAATTTAATTATTTAATTTTAAATAGTTGATAATGCAATCGTAGATTATACGCCTAGGGAGTAAAGTTCACTTCGCTCGGGCTACAAACCTCGCACTCGTGCTAGAATCCACACTTTCGCACTTGTATCGAAAACTACTATTCTCAACGCATGGAACATTGTGATTAACTTCAGTCAAATCATTTTTCAAATATCGATGCTTATTATTAATGCCACTATTTTCCATTTTCAGCCTCTGTGCATTAAAGTTACGTTTTATCCGCCAGGACCAATTTTAGCACTCTACGACTCCAGCAACAATACGCCGTTTATCTCATCCCCCTCTAACGACTCCACAAAGCCGCAGCAGTAAAACCTCTTTCCCTCAGCGACCATCTTAGTGTTATACGAAAATCACTGGCACAGCGCGTGCCCGCGCCAGCGCAAAGTCACGGAGATGCTCCGTCTCGAATTAAACGGCATTGAGGATCAAAGATAGGTGGGGAGAGAGAGAGAGAGAGAGAGAGAGAGAGAGAGAGAGAGAGAGAGAGAGAGAGAGAGAGAGAGACGTCCGTAATAACAGCGGCGGCGGAGGCGAGCTCGGTGGCGCGACGTGCATATAGGTGGGGAAACGTGTGATTACCGATGGGCCAATAGCCGCGTTCAGCGGCCATGATGGTCCACTCGCTCCGCGCGGAGACGTGCAATCATATATACGCGAGCGCGCGAGTAAGAGGAGATTGTGGGAGAGCGACAGAGAGATATAGCGAGAGGTAAGGGAGTCGGGAGGATGATCGGTTGCGCGGCGCACGATCTACTTATAGAGAGCGTATAGCGAGTACTCGCTCGCAGCGTATATCTATGTATAGAGGTATGTTATATTTACGCGGGAAATGTTGCCGCGCTGCGGATAAGACGAAACGAGCAATTTCGCTCGTCTTTCGCTTATGCGCCGATTAACGTTCGACTGGCCGATTCGTGCAGGGCTTTGTTACTCGAGAGTTTTCTGTTCTCTTGGAACTTGGAATCTATTGCGGATTTTTCGTGTGGATCTAGAGATTAATTTATAATTATTTTTCGAAATCTTGTAATTCCTTACATATAGTTTAAAGAAATATAGTTCAATACACCGATTGTTATTGTACTTTAAGTTTACAATAAATGGGAATGAAAATTGTGGCAGCTTTAAACTCGCTAACTAAATTCTGATATTCCAAAGTGATCTTTTGCTTGTCTACAAATCAGATGCGTTATATCAGGTAGTATACACTTGTAAATAGTGCAAGCAAACCATTGTGAAAGCTGAGATTTATCAATCCTTACCCATCCAAACAGATAGTATTACACGAAAACTCTTGATCGTAATTAAGAAGAAAACTGCAATAGCATTCGTGCGCGCGCGTTTCTTTTCACTCCTGTAACCGCCCGAGATTAGCTTCCGTAACGTGCAATCAAGCCCCTACTACGACGCTTATAATACGTAAATGCTACATTTTCGATGATTTAATAAGTTCTCACCGCGCGTACACACACACACACACACTATATATATATCCTGATAACCATCTCTTCCAATCTCTCGAAATTTCTCTTCTATTATTCCGACGAACCGGAACAAATTTCCCCTGATTAAAGAGCACGAGGCGGTTCGCACTCGCGCGCTTCCGCGGAAATCCATCCATCGCCGCGCGCTTGCGCATATAATACGGAAGAATCACACACATAGCAGCGGCGAAGTTTCGGAGAAGGTGTCGGCGCGGTATACTTACACGTGCGTTACGGCGAGGTTGGAAAATGTATAATGGGCCGCTTTCACGTGCACTCTGGCTTATCCGCGCTACGGCGTTCATCATTGCGCCCCGCGCGCGCAGGCAAAATTCATAACGCTAATTACCGTGACGCAGGGGCTCTCAACCTTTTAGCGATTTTTCCGCGCTCGCGCGCGCACCTTAGACGAGCATTTTTTTTTTCTTTTATTTTCGCGCTTCTCTTATCTCCATCCGCGTTACATTATATGCGCGCGCCTTTACGTAAGCGACTTTTGCATGTTTCCGCGCAGTTAGGAGAGCTGCGCGAGTGGGTTCGTCGGCTCGTAACCGCGGTAGCAATGGTGATGTTTGTCGTAATTATAATCTGAGAAAATATGAGAGGGAAAGTGGAGGGGGGAGTGAGAGAGAGAGAGGGAAATATTTATATGGATATACGTGAGTGTGTGAATACATATTTCGATGGCGAAATGGCTACACGCGGAGATGAGCGTTTTAGAATAGCGTGGCGTAAGTGAATTTCTATATGATCTTTCAGCCGTGAAGTAATTTGCGCTTAAATGGAAATTATGCAAATTTATGTATCGCGGGAAAATATCCAAAAAAAAAAACTGATGTTATGCTCCTAAATGTGAGCGTATCGTTAAAAATACTCGTTTTCTCGTAATTAACGACTTATGATTTGCGCGCGGATTCCAAAATGATTACCGCAATTTCTTAGTTTTTAAAAAGCCGTGTTTATATCGTTAATTATCTCTTCAGCGCGTGATGAATGAGCTATGTGAAATAATAAGGTTACGTGTAGTTTTGTAAGATATTCATAATTTTCAAAATATATATATATATATGTACGTATAGCAGACATCGCGAACAATTGCTCACTAAAAAACCGTATTATACAACTAATTTTCTAAATTCTCGAGGAAATTGATACGAGCAACCATTGAACATCCATTATCTTTTTCGCTTTTTGCTCAATGCAATAGCTCATACGCGTGCCCACTCGTTCCATATATATATATATATCTATATACGTTATGTAGCAATCACACGCATGCACGCGCTAATCTCGCCATTTACGAAATAATTTCGCATCCACGTAGAGCAATTAACCGGTTCACATGCGCTTTAGCATAAAATAGACCGCGCGTGCGCGCGTTCGCAATATTCTCGTCCCGCTATATCTCCTTAAAAAAATCAGCATCATAACCGAATTCACGCGAGCGCGCTCGCAATTACGCTGCGTGTGTGTGCTCCTCTTCTTCCCCGATATAAAAATATTCGCACGCAGCTCTCCTCCTGCTGCTGCACTTCCGTCCTCGTCCTGGCGCCGCGGGCTGTCTTCTTCCGAGAAAAGCGATCGCGATCGCTCGAAATGAGAACCTCGAATTGCAGAGCGCGTATATATATACATACATACAAACGTGCGGGGGGTTTTTGTTTTAACGATAACACTTAGAGTCATGCACGCGCGCACGTGTAATTGCATCCTGTCCTTACAGTCATTGCGCTCGCGCATGCGTACGTATAGTACTATATATATATACCTACACCTACCTCCGAGCGAGATATCTCACGCGCGCGCGCAGCACTCGCTGCAATTGATATTCATTACCGTGTCCAAGAATCTGGGAGACAATTAGCGAAAATGTAACTGACTCGTCGCTCCTCGCTCTGC
>JAPYZO010009543.1:0-10595 GCA_030522905.1 Torymus flavipes | reverse complement strand
TCAATTAGTTTCGCATTAGTAATTATTCGCGTCGGATGTACTGCAACTCGATCTATTTCTCCATTTTAGACAGTTTCTATAAAGTTTAAAGAGAAATGACATTTATAGCCTTGCCATACCTTTAAAATATATCTCAAAGATCGTAGAAACATTAAATTTCATAAACTCACAGTGACACTTCTCCGCTACCAACAATCCATTAAAATTCGAAAACCTCCCTAAAAGCGTCGCATAATGACTCAAAACAGCTGCACCTTCGCCCTCTTCATACATTCCTCCACACGCACATAGCCACCGCCCTTGGAAAACTGTCGAAATTTTCATACGCCTGTATATAAGGCGTGCGGTGCGTACCTGTACAGACTGACCCATCTCGCTCGCGGTGATGCCCCGGGGACTATCGCGTCGGGCAAAATATTTGGACAGTTTGCCGAGTCATCCGGACGCGGCCACACGCGCGCGGCATTTTTCCGCGGCGATCGCGCGCGAAGCGTAAAAAGGAGAAGAGTGCGAGCTATAGTTCGCCGGCGCTCCACCACCCCTGGGACGCGGAGGCTTGCCAACAGCTGATTAATCGTCCTGGCCCTTCCCACGAGGCCTCCGCCTTCGACTTGCTGGCTCGCTGGCTTGCTCGATGCTTCCTTTGTAGCGTTTCTGCGGATCAGGAGAGATCTTGGGCGCTTTTTTGGTGGCCCTTTTTTGCCGAGGAGAGAAGAGAAGAACGCGTGTACAGCGTGTATAGAGCGTGCGGTGTATTGATGATGCTTGGCTGCAGATGGTTTTTCGGGAGATGGCGGGGGTGAAGCTGAGAGGTGACGTGTGTGGCATGGAGAGAGGGAGAGCGTGGAGGTCTTTGAAGAGTGAGAGCGTGTGGTTGGTCGGGAGCTTTTTCGTATGGAAATGCAGCTCGTAATGGACTTTTGGTGAGGTGGAAGTTCGAAAGAAACGTTTCTGCTACGGAGATTGTCTATTGTATATGTAAAGTTAAAGATAAACAAATGAAGTTGTATTTTTGTACTCATAACTCAATAAGTTTTACCGGAGTCCTTCAATTTTTCAGATATAATGAAATTTTATCTAAAAAATCATTCATTTATATTTTATAAAGTATGTTATATAAGTTATTAATATTGCTTAATATTTTTCACAACTCAAGCTGCAAATTAATACTAAACTCTATAATTCTTATAACATATATGAGGATCGACAAAATGCAATATATCTATAGATATTTCTAAGCCACGCCATAACTTCTTATAAATATCTATACCAACGACCCAACCCTTCCCTTTCTTATTATTTTCCCACCATACATTATTCCACTCCACCTTGCACACAACCCCTTCTCTCATCCCGCCAATACCTCCTCCCATATTAATTTTGCACCGGCATAATCTAACCCACCCACTCTCCTCCTCTCTCTCTCTCTCTCTCTCTCTCTCTCTCTCTCTCTCGTAGCGCGCACGACTTTATCTCTCCCATACATAAAACAGAATCGCCCGCCTCCTCTCACCTGTAAATCCTCCATCGAAATCCCACCAGAGCCGCACCCCGCTGCTTTGAGAAATGCGCGCTCTCGCGCTTCTACAAAAAGCTATACCACCGCCACTGCAGCTTAATTTGTTTATCCCCCGCGCAGGCTGCAAGGAGGAAGAGAGAGAGAGAGTGTGAGAGAAAGAGCATTGCAGCCGATGTTTTATTTAAATGCGTATATATACGTGCAGGACTGCTCCTCTCTCTCTTTCTCTCTCGGCTATCCCCGGGGTCTCCTCTGGACCGCGGAGCCGGCCGCTTAATATGGGGAGCGACAGCGCCATTTTTATTTTCTCAGTGTAGAGCGTGAGCGGCCGCTTTTCTTTTTTGGGAAGGGGGAGGTGAGTGTCGCGCTTGCATAGCGGCCGCGGGAAAAATCGAGACGGACAGGTGAGAAATGAGCGCGGACGCGGGCTTTTTCGTTTTCTCGATTTCGCGGAGGGTTGCGATCGCCGGGCGCGACGGTTTAACGGGCTGGAAATTCATCTGACTAGCGACTGTTAGACATTTAGTTTTTATCATTGTTAAAATTACGCTTTTTCAGTATTTATAAGCGGATATTACTACAAATTACTAATATTGCAACCCTGGCAGAAATGTTAACCAGAAGTTAGCTATTTTTCAGTTAACTTTATGGCTAAAAACGAACATTGCTTGTATTTCATAATTATGTACCAATCCGAAGTAAATTATGGTATTTACACTTCATAAAATATAGTTAATTATCTACCAGGGAACTATGTGTAAGATAAGAAAATTTCTATTCAATTGACGTTAATCGCAGATACATCACAGTATCACGACAAATCGCACACAATCTCGCGCAATCCAAACACTCCGTTAGACAAAGACTTTTTAATTATAAGCTCTCTCAGAAACATCCCATAACGAGAGACCTTCAATCACCACCACCACCATCGTCACTGCAGCGCAGTACCGAGACTACGTCGCATGTCGCGACGGCTCGCGTTCGAAAATTCAAATCCACCGCGGCCTACGTTTCCTCTTTCCTCTTTTCTTTTCTTTTTTTTTTATAAATTTTTACGACGTTTGCCGGCGTGCGGAAATTGGCGGTACACCCCCGAGGCGCTCACCTCCGGAGAGCGAGGAGACAATGCGCGCGCGCGCGTCGTCGGCGGGCTTTTTAATCGAGCGACTATACTCGTCGCAGCGGAATTAACTCGCAAATTGCGCCACGCGGGAATCACGATTTAGAATTCATGCAGTTCTTCCGCGGGCAGGCATGTATATACGTATGTATGTATATATGCGCCTTGCGGTATCAAGGGCTCCTTAAATATTTCCCTTTACGCCGGCAGAATTCACTTTGTTCGTCGCGACAAAGGAGAGAAGCGAGAGTGCGTATCGTGCATGCACTCTTCCAAACGATGCACGTGGACAATGTGAGGTGAGGTGCTGCCGCGGCTAATTATATTGCGCGGGAAGGACGTCTCTGCGAGATTATGACAGTCTGGTATTCTCTTTGGAGAGGGAGTCGAGTCCGTGGTAATTGAATGTTTGCTTTTGATTGATTTTCGGTTTGCAAAATCCATTTATATTCCGTTTTCTCGAACTAAAAAAGAATTGTTACACTGGCATCGCTATTCCGAGAGATTTACATTGAGCACCGGGCTTGTTACATGTCTTGCGAAACGGTAATTTACGCTGTGAAAACATTGACTGGAGACAAAGGGAAAATCCAGCCAATAAAAAGTCCTGTGCTGCAGCGCGACACACGGAAATCTCTCGCATTCACAAAGTGCGCTGCACGAGATTCACCTGGCCACGTAAGACACACGTGCATATACACACACACACACGTACGAGACAGAGAGAAAGGAATCCTCCGACACGGTACAATTCAAAGTTGAAGCCCATGGGGTTTAAGTGGTTTCGCTCTGTGGCGTACTTTTATCGCACGGGGGCCAGCTCAAACACACACACACACACACACATACGCGGAGAAAGAGAGGGAGGCGGCAAACACGGATCTAAGACGCGCGCGCACACTCCGCGGGACATTTTAAATTGGCCATTATACTATTTAACTTGAGGGGGCAGATCGGATGGCAAGGCTGTCTATGTGTATGTGTGTGTGTACGGCATTGGAAACCCGAGCAAACAGCGCGAGAACGAGCGGTAACCGTATTTGCCTACGTCCTCTCTCTCGCGCGCGCTCGCCGCCGATCCTGCTGCGATATCTAATGTCCTCGCGTCGCGGCTTCTTATATGCTGCGTAGATATATATATGCGTGTATATATATGCATGCGGAGAGAATCGAGGCTGCTGCGACGATTTATATATTTTTTGAGGAAAGAGAGAAATCGAGAGAAAGAGAGGAAAGTTCGGAAGTCGGCCGCACTATAGCGCTGGACTATATGGGGTATACAGTGAAGTTTCGGTATGTTTGAGGAGAGCGAGAGAGTGAGACGGATGACGTCTTTCCATTGAGTCTGAGCGCCCGATCCTTCGGGAATTTCCTTCGACGGACAGAAAGAGAATTCGCAATTATGGCCGATGAGACGCTCGACCGCGGTGTCTTCCCTCTATCTCTCTCTCTCTCTTGCTCTGCATAAGTAGTTGCGGCCTGGGACTTAGGGGGAGGAAGAGCTAGAGCGTTTTACATGCATGACTGAGCAGTGCATATAGCTCGCTCGTCGATGATTGTTGGCGGCGACCGATCGGAAAATTATTGCGGAGGTAGTAATGCGATGTGAGGTAGTAAGGTTGTTTCATCACATGTTATATTTTGCAATGAATTCAAAAAGATTCTTTTTTTTTTAAAGTTTGAAAAGGTATAGTTTGATTCGTAATAAAATTAATGAAAAATTACTTTCAACGTTTTTATTTTACAGCTTTACTTAGTAATTACATTTGCATAATACTTATTTATTTGATGTATAGAACACAAATTTTTAGAAGGTTGCCATAACAGAAAATATAATGACATACGAATGTCTTCATAACGCGATAAAAATAACGACCCCCAAAATCATCTTCACTGCAAGAGACTACAAACTCCTCCAAAAAAAGTTCGCGCATATCACTTTAACCGCTCTTTATCCGCCTCGTAAATACTCGTCGAAATTCCCCGCGCCGCACGCACTGTGAGCAAATTGAATCCCTCTCTCTTGCTCTATCTCTTTCTCTCTCTCTCTCTCTTCCTCTTCTACACCACGCGACTTGGTGCTTCATTATTTAGCGCGACTGCTAGCTCCCGCCTATTTGCAAAATTATTGTTACGGAATTGGAGCGGATCCGGAAAAGCGCGCGGGCATACGCGTTCGCCTCTTTCTTCCTAGCCGTCTCCCTCCCTCACCTGCTCGTAAAGTACGCGAACTAACACGCGGGAGCACTTAGGGGCTGCAACTCGTGATCGAAAAAAAAGAGAGGGTGGGAGCTAGGGAGTGTATACACAAAAGCTGTTACTCTAGCGGCGCGTGTGTATGCGCGGGAGAGCGAACATTTTTCTGGATTCGCCGCAGCTCGAGGGCCGATGGCGATAAATTCTACATAAGGTGGAAGTAGTGCGTTAAGATACCCGTGCGGGCTTTTTTATTTTTTGGGACGCCGTATTTTTTCGCCACCGCCACGCTCTCTGTCCAATTTGATTTTCGCATGATGGAGGTTCATGGCTAGAAAGTATCGCGAGGCACTGCACTTATGGAGGGATAATATTGTTTCATTAGGATGAGAGATAGAGTAAGGGTTGTAATGTAAGCTGGTTGACATGAGGATGGTCTTGTTTGGAGTACATTTTTTATGTGCGTATACTCAAAGATTTTATTGATAAATGTATAGTAAAGGTAACAATACTTCGAATCGTAAATAAATACATTAATTTTTTTGTAAGTTAAAAGGGATAGATTCTTATACGGTTGAGAAATATACAATCTAATGAATGAAATCTAAAACCAAAATAACTTCAAGTTTTCTATTAAAATCGCTTATTAAGTCACTGATTACAGTATATACGAGATAAAATTTCATCAAAATACGTACAATATTTATAAAAATATTCACTTTTCTCATGACATATATCAATTTTCACTTTACCCTAACCCCCAATATTTTACCTTCAAAAAGTTACTCCCCTAAAAACTTTCGCCACCCCGAAAAAAATTCCGACAGAAGCCCGTCACAGGTCCGGCATAAAATATACGAGCGACCAATTTTCCGAAACCGAAAAATGCCGGCAATTTGTCTTGCCGTCCGCGGTGAGTTGACCACCGCGGAATACTAAATGAAAGTCATTCGTCAGTCAGGAACTTCCAACGCTCACACACATACACACGCGCGAAAAGTGAGACTAATACCACGTGCACGCGCGTCTTTCTTTTTCCCTCGGTATCGGCGGGAATAAAACATCCGGGAGAGCGCGGCGCGGCTACCCCGTGAGACATCGGCGGATGATTTGTGAGCGGAAACAATAAGCGCCCCCTGCAATATTCATCACGCGACCTGCTGCTCGCCGCACGCCGTCTACTGGCGAACTTGTAGCTCTATACTTACTTGGAGTACGTGTAGAGGTATGCCGGTGGAATGAAGAAAATAACAAAAAGAATTTTATTTTTACCCTACCAGGTTAATTAGCTAATAAATGTTACTATTTCATTTCAACAAAATCCTGAAAAATGCTGATACTATCACTACAGAATTAATATTTTATAATTAATGTTATGTTGATATGGCTATACGTTTATACCATTAGTTAGACATAATATTATAGTCCTGACAGAGTTTTCTAAAAAAATACATTACACAATTGTAATTATATAAAGTAATTTTGCATGTAGTTACTTGTTAGTGAAATAGATATAAACATTGGTTACAAATACCGTAATAATCAAATTCTTAAAGCTTAATTTATTTCCCTATCTCTTATTACATTTATTCCCCTCAGCATCCCCCTCAAAATAACTTAAAAATGTGATTAATTTAATGATTTTTTAAGGAAATTCAAAGATTCCTATTCCCCCTCTCCTCTCGACTCTTCCTTACCCTTCTTCTCAATTTCATTCACTGAAATTTAATATCATTTGGATAAACAGGGGGCTAAAAGCATTTTTTGCAACTTTCAGCAATTTATTCCCAAAGTGTCCTAGAAAAATTTGTAAAAAATGAAGTAAAAATAAATAAACCGAGCATTTCTTTGCTTTTTTAAAAATAAAAAAATTTGGATTTCTTTCAAAAGTTCTAACCATTTCAAGTTGAGGGATGAAAAGGCACTAAAATGCACAATCGGCATCTCGAGCTTTGAGCGTTAACTTTTAACATTCTTTGCTACCCAGAACTTCTGATTTAGCTTTCAAAAACGTTGATAAATCTTATTCATAATTTCAAATATCAATAAACAAAATTCAAAATATAATATAGTTATAAAATCAAAATATAAAAATAGTTTCATAAACCTGATACTTTTTAGATTATTATAAATTAATATTTTTCTTGAATTAAATAGTATACGCTAAAACGATATCTACGTTGTCATTATTATTAGAAAAGCACGCGAATCGAACTACTATATATAAAACTACTAAAATAGCTTTTCATAAAATCCTACAAATAGCAAAATTTCTAGAAAATAATCTAAAACCTTACATTTACGAACCGAATTCCGGAATTTTATTTAAGCGTATTCCAGTCATCCATTTGAACCCGTATTTCATCGATAAATAAAGAAATCACGAGCGCACGCGGCCGCCACTCGCACCTACTCCGCGAAATAAAGGAGTAATAAAAAACCGCCACGAGAAGCATCCTCGAGATAAGGCGGCGCGGCATCGAGAAAGAAAAAAAAAACGCGAGGAGTCTAAAAGTTTGATGGGTTGCCCTGGCGGCCCCTGGGATACCACGCGCGCATTGCTAGGCAGACCGCGTTCTTCTTGGGCCACCTTCTTCTGCTCAAGGATTTCGGGATTCTATCAAACTGGACAATGCAATAATGCGCTCCTCCCATTTTTGCGCGGCGCGCGTGAAAAATAGGCGCTGCAGCGGCTGCCCCCGGATCTCCGGGGAATCCCGAGGACGGGCGGTGGTCACGTGCGGTGGAGCGCGCGCGCATGCGACTTGCGAGCGACTTTAAAGCTGCGGGATTATGCTTGTTGGTTGCGTATTTCTGTTTTAAGTTTGTAAATGGCTGTTTTACGGAAGTTGCTGTTGATTTATTTGGAGGGTCGTTGGCGTTTAGATCTGGAGGATTTGGTCAACAAAAACCATGTACACGCTACAGTCAAGGATTTTAATATTTTTATCTACCTTTTCAATAAGAAAAAGTAAGTCAAAAATAAGTAGAATCTATCTACTTTTTTAGCAAGTTTAAAAGCAAGAATTTTAAATCTGTGTGATTTTTTATGTATTTCCGTATTTTACCGTAAACTCTTTTAACAATACTGCCATTGTAGCACACGCAATCACTAAATTGAAATAAACCAAGAGACAATAAATTATGATTTTGAGAGATCCAAATATACATTAGTTGTCAAACATGCCAGCATTTATTTTAACAGGTTTGAATTCCTCATGTAGAAAAAATGTCCTTTACACTATTTCGACGGCTGAGAGGAAGAAGGACGTATCTCAGCGCGCGGATGAAGAACGACGTATCTCAACGCGAGGATGAAGAACGACATATCTCGGCGCGTGGATAAAGAACGACGTATCTCGACGCGAAGAATAAAAACGACGTATCTCGACGCGAATACGATGGATTTTATAAATCAGTCAATTTGTAAGATAGAGAGTTTTTTAATAGCAGAAAAAGGTCTACAGTCTGTAGATACTATGATACCGAGAAACCTTCAACCAATGTATGCAACATCAAAGGTACATCAAGTTGTGTGGGCAAGTTCAAATAAAACTTCTTTGTCGTTTAGATACTTATCTTGCTTTTTTTGTCACTCACAATAAAATTTATATATAACCATTACACAATAAATGCAAATCCCCCTGAGCGTAAAAGTACTAAAAAATAAACCTGATGGTAATACGAATTTTTTTAAGATGATACCTTTCAACTGTAGAAAAGATTTTGAAATAGGAGATTATTGGGCTGTTGTAACATACGATAAATGGTACCCAGGAATAATAATAATAAATAAGAATTGAAAATGATTCATTACATCCCTGGTAGAAATAATCACCAAACGTTCGCCATCCGTTCGCCAAATCGCAAAGGTTTGGCCATCCGTTCGAAAAATTTTCAAATCGCGTTTTCTCAGAAAATACTTGATTTATCGACTTAAAGTTTAACTACTTATTTCACTCATTAAAGGCTATATTTTGTTAAAATTTCAAGAGATTATCTTCATTTAGAAAAAAATTATTTTAGAAAAAATTTGCTTTTTCGTTATCGTACGATAATAAGTGTGAAAATTATTCATCTTCCTGAAATTAGGCACAAATGTAGCTTTTCTATATCTTCTAATCGAGTTCGTTGCCCAAAACATCGGTCCATTACGACCAAAGATATTAAGATTTAATATTTAGAACGAATATTGTTTATATACTATGAATTTTTTGTATGCAGAATAATATACAGACAATTGTATAATAATAATAATTGTTTTTTAATGATAAAAAATAGAAAGAGTAAAAATAAAAAGTCACAAACCATTTAACATAGTCTCACCGTACAAAATAAAATATTAAATTTTAAATATTGCAAGTAAAAATTAATTAAAGAAATCAGTAAATTAAGTTTGAGGAAGCGATTTTTTCTTCAAGATTTAAGAGAGGAATGGTTGTTGTTTGTTGAGAAAGTAAGCGAGTGAGTTGGCAATGATGCGGTGCCGGTGTGTTTATTTCCTTGAAAGTATAAGAGTTTGAAATTGTTTAGGAATAATTTTATAGCATAAATTAAATACACTACATTGGTTGTATCAGTTTATTTTTATTCAAAATTATTTCATAATATACATGCAAACTCAAAAACGTTATTTTTTATTTATAATATTTATATATAACTTATTACAACCTAACACTGGACTTTTCCCAGTAATGTATTAATATTTACATTATTATTATCACTTGAATTTCCATTAACCATTTTGGTAGCTTATATTATAAAGCTCAACATATTGCTGTATTATGATCATGAAACTGTTATAACGTCATATAAAAACACCATGATTTTTAACTACTTTGTAACCTATCTATCCGAAATTTTGACCTTCCCATGATCTTCCTTGATCATATCGGCACCTTTCTCGGCAATCATGACGGTGGGCGCGTTAATGTTACCCCTGGTAATGGTCGGCATGATCGAGGTATCGATAACTCTAAGCTGCTTGATACCATGAACCCTTAACCTCGGGTCAACAACAGCTGTGGGATCACCTTTCGGTCCCATCTTGCTGGTACCGCACGGGTGGTAAATGTGTGTGTAGTACTTGGTTGCTACGCACTCGAAATACGCCTCGTCATCTTCTAGCTCTAGGCAGCGCTTCCTCGCCGTATCCCTGGCGAAATTCCAGTTGGCCTTTTTGAACGGCTCGGTATCAGCTAGTTTCACGACAATTTTGGACGCCTCTACTAGTGCCTTCACATCCATAGGGTCGTTGTTCAAGTTTGGAAAAATGAGAGGCTGCTGGTTGAATGGTTTATTGAGCTTAACCAGGCCACGGCTCTTTGGCTGGGTGACGGTTATGGACACTCTCATCTTGTTGGCGTAGGGCAGCGAAGCGATGCTCGTGTATCCGTGCTCATTGTAGTACTCCAGGAGTGGATAGTAGATCACCTGGATGTCCGGTATATCCGCTTGTGTCTCCACCGGTGTCTTCAGGAAGCTCGTAACGCCGAACATGGCACCCGAGTAGCGGTAGATGCCCTGGCCGTGCTCCACGAACTCCTTCACGTCGCGAATTTTGGGACCCACGGGAGCCCAGGACTGGTTAATGGGGAAGGTGATGGTGAAGGGCGTCATGCCGATGTGGTCGTGAAAGTTCTTGCCTATAGGTAGCTCATGTATGGGCTCAATGCCAGCGTTGCGTAGATCCTCGGTCTTGCCGATACCTGAGACCATAAGGATCTTGGGAGACTCCAGGGCACCCGTTGAGACGAT
>JAPYZO010009541.1:0-13815 GCA_030522905.1 Torymus flavipes | reverse complement strand
CTCTTTTTATCTCACGACGTATATTTTACCACGAACCGCTCTCTCTCTCTCTCTCTCTCTCTCTCTCTCTCTCTCGCTCTCTCTCTCTCTCACTCTCTCTCGTTCTGCCATACGTAGCAGATGCATGTGCCTGATCCGTGAATTTTATTCTTATTATAAAATTCTTAAACTTAAAACACAAGGTGAGTCGGTTTTATGTGTTACCTAGTTCGCGCTCGTAAACGAAAGTTTTGAAATAACTTTATACTTACTCTTCGTTTCTATATGCATGCGCCCACACTTTACTGCCAATGCTCTTTGAACTCCCGCCGACTTCTTGAAGTTGTCTTCTGCGCATTATTTGATAACATCTCAAATCGAAGCTATTCTATATATATATATATATATAGGTATATATAATCTTACATGGATAAGCATAACAGCATCACGATTCGTAATTCATTTTGCATGACTCATAGATCTCATATATTGTCTATATTCGCATTCCCGTCCGCTGTATCATTCGTACATAACCATCGTTCATTAAAATTGGGAAATTTCATTGCAAATAGGGTCAAATCATTAGAAAGAAACTGTAATAACTTAATGACGTGTCTTCTTAACATATTACGGAATATAATATATATATATAAATATATATAGGTATGGTGAACATGGTACTTAGAGTTTAAAAGGGCTTAATTAATCGTTTATTCAGCCTTTCAAAAAAATTTTTCTTTAGTAGGCACAATAAAAGAAATCATTTTGTTTTTTTAAAGAGAAATGCTTTCTGTGTATCTCTTAAATTATTATTTTCTGAGGTTTCGCGATGATAAAGTATTTACTCGAACTCAGTCATCGACTAACTTAGTTTTGCTAAAGACTAATTTTTTTTAACGCTGTTGTCGCTGATTGTTGAAAGGAAAGGCGCAAAATCACATTTGTCGCGTACTTGAGCAAATTAGATATTAATGTTTTTATATAAATGGATGAAAAATATAGTAATCATCAATGCATAATCTAACGCAAATGTTCACCATTGAAAAGATTTAATCATAGCTTTATATTTAAAATTATAAAAACTTACTTTACTTGTGAACTGAAAGATTGGATGTATCTATAATTTTTTTATTTGTATTTACATAATAATAACAAAAAGAGTTGTACCCACTTATATATAAAATTATAATCACGTCTATCATACGTCTTATTCTTTTATAAATACCAATTTTTAATCGTTGTTTGCGAAAACCATTCTCGTCTCATATTCTCGTATATAAACTCCAAAAAGAGGCTGTAATTCGGATCGCAACTACAAAATTGTTTATTACGCAATTTTTAAAGAAAGATTATAAAAGCCTACTTATATGAAAACATTATTTGAGGTATTAGTTGTTAGATTACTTAAATATTTTTCCGTATGCTATTTTATCTTTGCATTATTTATATTTTATCTTCAAACCTAACCTCCAAATGAAAAGTTTAACAAAATTTTTGAGATATATTTAGACTGAGTTGTTTTGATACATTATTAATGAATCAGTGCTTATTCTCGTGTGTGTTCTACGGGGTGCTCCACCTAGTGGATTACAAGTGTCATTTGATTGTGCGATATTTATTTATGGTCAAATTTTGTAGCTCTACTTTTGTGCAATAGTTCTCTAATGCTCCTTCCGTTCGGACGAGGATTAGGACACTCTGGTAATATAAAGGAATAGTAAGATAATATACCTAGAAGCAGTGTGTGATTAAATGGGTATGTGTGATTTGCTATTATCATAGTGAGAAAATATTCATCCTCAGTCAGCATTCCGCAGCCATTTTCTCTTGTGTAACATATATAGCTACATAGCTGCAGGTGTTGGTTTACATAGAGACCGAGTATGGGTGCGATATGTTGGCATTGTATACTTGTATGTATATATAATCATATTCAGTGGAAGTATGTAAATACTTACCACATGATAGATGTGGCCAGTAAACAGGGAAAAAATAAAAAAGAGCCGAAAGTTCAGTTGTCAGAGAATATATGGCATTGTGGCAAGGTTCTTTTTTTGTTGCAAGTCCGCGCATATAGGGTGGGGGAGAGGGGCGGACGTCAGGAACCGCGAAAGAAAAAGCTATAGAAAATAAGTATGAACCTAGGCGCACGGAGTCGCACGGAGTAGCAACACGACGGGAGCAGCGCGCAGTCGCAGCCGCCATATGTTCGTGACGGCCACGGCGGGCGCGGTGCGGGGTGCGGCATAGTATGTCTCACTCTCTCGCTCGCTATACTATACTCTGATGGGTACACGTGCACCTGATCTGCACCGAACGAGTGTGAACAGCGCGTCAGCGCCCCCAAAGATAAACTTGCCTGCCATCGTATAACTTATGAGTGCACTCGTACCGCGTACGACGTAGGTAGTCTTGTTCTCATATAGTTGCCAGTAGCACACGATTCAGCAAAGCTCCGATGAAAGGATGATTAGGATTTGAAGTTCGCACATTTCCTATTGTCGTCGTCGTCGGGTCGAGTGCTTCCAGTGCGCAAAAAACGAAAGAAGGAAACGGCGACGGCAAGTACACGCGTCCTCGAAAAAATAGACAGTGAGGTCAGTGAGGTAGCGTTGAGCAAAAACAGCCTCAGTGGCTACAGGCAGGAAGTTTAGCCGTGAAATGACTGTGTGCCGAACAAAAAATTTAGACAAGGAACAGAAGCAGCCGGAGCACCGAGTACGGATACAGCCTCAAAATTTCACTATTCATGTAAAGTTTTCACGCCGACAAAGTGTTTGACCGCCTTTTTAAACGTGCACCCACTATTGTACACACCTTCATTTTAGCTCAAAAAGTACCTGCAACTCTGGTTAGTTTCTTTCTCGCGATATTTTCTACTGTTCATGTATCACAAGTTACTTGTCTAGCTATATATTGTGCGAATTGCTTGCAGCTCTGTCTCTCTTTCATTTTCTCACTGTCTCTTTCGCTTATTTATCTCTTTCCTCTCTGTTTCTTGCCTTTCCGTCTCGGCCTATTATTTTCGATCCTACTTAGTGTGTGCATTGCTCGCGTTGCGTCTCATTCCCTTATATACCTACACCGGGCAGCAAAGCGCGCACGCCTTCAAGTCGTTTTTCCTTGTCTAATCGTCATTGTTGGTGGAATGTTGCTAGTATTTACGTCTTGTCGAAACAGTGGTAGCGACACCGAGAGGAAAAAAAGCGCTGATGAATAGTGTGTGTGAGAGAAAGAGAGAGAGAGAGAGAGAGAGAGAGAGCTAGTGTGTGTGTGTGTGTAGAAAGAGAGAGAGAGAGAGAGTTGGACGTCAGGCGACAAAGTATATAGCAAGTGAGGAAGAGAAACGAAAGAGGGGTGCTTGTGAGAATGACTATGATTATATTGTGTCAGCCAATTACGTATAGACTACACGCCTGGCGTTGTAGTGTATGAGTATCGGCAGCGGCGAGAAGTGGGACGCGAGAGTGAGAGAAAGAAAGCCCAGAAGAGTATATACATAGTGTTGGTGTCCAGCTTCAGTGTGTGTGCGCATATATATATATACACACATATATATATATAAATATATATATATATATATATGACAAAATGTATAAATTAAGGCTACCCGTCAAGGTCGAATTGCCTGCTGCATTGACAAGGTATGGGGAGGCCCAATTATCACTCTTCCTACATCTATACACATATGCACTCACACGTACATATCTTGGCATGGTAACGCATTGACATCTATTGGCACATTCTGTAACATCTTCTCTTTTAGTTTGTACAAATGCAACACCAAAAAACATTAGTTTGCTCCAAAATTACTGTACTGAGTATTCGAGTTCAGCACTCGAAACTTTAACGCTTTCATGCAAGTGTGAATTCCTTTTTGGCAATCTCATTATCATGCAACAGCTGTATTTACTTCAACTGTAATCTTTATAAAATCACAGGACAAAGTCGAGTGTTGAACATCGGATAAGCACTGTGATTTCGGAGTTAAAAAGACGCATGCAAATGAAACATGTTTGTTCAACTATGCCCAAGATTAAGATATTGGAGTTCAATGTACAGATTCTGAAATAAGTTCAAATAAATATCTCTGACAAGAAAGCAAGACCTAAGCATGCTGCCTTGCCTGGAACATTAATATGAATTTCAAAACATGCCAACGTACAATGTCTTGATACGGCGGCTCATGTCAACAATTATCTTATGCACAACCTTAATATTTAAATGGTTGACACTCAAACTTTTTACACGGCATGCGGTTGCTTGTCAACCTGTAGCAGGAGAGTAAGTAACGGCATGCAGACCATGTTCTAGTATAGCTTCTCACATGTTACGCAGTCGTGTTTCTTATCAATGCAGCCCAAAGCTACAATTATTTCCTCTTCAAAAACTTTTTACTCACCTTTAGATTGTTCTACTTATTTCTTCTAAGTTTATAAATATATAACCATCAAACAAGTAGTTTTTGTTGTATAATAGTGTACTTTATTTGTGTAGTTTATTACCATTTGCAAAATCTTCCAATAATTTTTATGGTTATTACAATTATAAAAACAAATTTTAATATTTTGATATTTAATAAAAACAAAAAAAGTCATGTTTTCTCCCATTTTGTAATGCGACTGGAGTAAAGCAAATTCCAACACATTGTTTTGATTTGAGTACATATATTTCTTCTATGTACATATCAATATATTACATAATAAAACAAAATAAACAAAGTAAAATCTAACTCGCTTGCTAATGGTTGCAAAAAGATTTTTTTTTTCAAGTCGCTTTTACTTCTTTATAAAGTAAATAATTTAAATAAAATAAGCTAATAAAATACTCTTTCTCTTAGAATGGTATTGGATCCCAAAGCTACAAGTCTTCACAGTGATTACGGAAGTTTTGATAAGCCGCTGGGAGGGGAAGACGGACACGATAGAGATATAGAAGCTGCAGTTGATGGCGCCACCAGTGGAATGGCGCAATCCAGTGATGTTTACCAAAGGCAACCTTTGCTTCCTGGTGCACCAATAAAAAATAAAGATAAATGGAGTGGAGTAGGATCAAATTCTGATTACTATGAAGATGAAGAGGATGACAAAATAGATGGCCTGGGTCATCTTCGACATCCAGGATTATCAAATGGATCTGGAAGTGGTATCATTAAAATTGATATACCAGCTCCACTCAGAGAAGAACCCAGATTTCCTAAAGAAAAATGGAAAACCTTTCTTGGTAAATATACACTCAAAATATAAAAAAATATATAGGCAATTAGAACAAAGACAAAACTTTCTAATTTAAGTAGTAAATTCTGGTAACTAAATGAATGTAATAGAAACCCACTGTAATTCTAACAAAGTTTTGATTGTATGGATGTAACAGGTCAAAAGTTTGTATCGTTAGAATGCAATAAAATAATTTGTTACTATTAATTAAAGTTACTAGGTAGTAAAAAATTGTATCTAAACCTTTATCGTAAAGTTTATTTTATACTTTAAAACACTAAATCTTCAAACAAAATTAAAATTAATCAATATAACTCTAAAGTAAAATCAATTTTTTTTTTTTTTTTATTTTGTTGCACTCTAATGTTGCAAACTTTAGACCCATTCGATGTAACAAACATATCATCAGGTTCTAACAATAGTAAGTCCATATATATTTATGTAACTATATCAATGTAGTCATTAGCACCTGACTAATAACAAAATAACTATACTTTCTTTGTAACAAATACAAATGGGTCTGAAGTTTGCGTCGTTGGAACACAACGAAATAATTTTTTACGATTGTTTAAAGTTATTAAACAATGAAAATTTTATTTAAACCTTTGTTTTAAAGTTATTTTATACTATAAATCATTAAATCTACACGCAAAATCAATAATTATATAGTATAATAAATGTAAAGTAAAATGAATTATTTTTTTATTTCTTTGCACAAACTTCAGACCCATAAATATAATCATTTCCTAAATCATATGTCTAGAACTAATAAGTTGAAATATTTTCAAGTAGTAACGTGGATTGGTCCAGGCTTTTCCTAAGTAATTTTTTATATTAAATTGCAACTAACTAACGTTATATATTAACTAACGTTAATAAAGTATTATTATTATTATTATTATTATTAAATTGCAACTAACTAATTTGTTACTCAGACATACAAATTTATTAAATCCTATTTACATCTTATTTGACTTTGGAAAAACTTTGATTCCATAATAGAATCAAATAGCTTTTAATAGATTTTTTATTTAGGGAATAAACCTTTTCATTTTGTATCTTTAATGAACTGATTACATTTTTTCAACTTGTGTTAACATTTATATTTTCTAACATTATGTAACATATTTTCAGCATTCCTATTTATGGTCGTGAATTTTATACTGACCACTGCTTCCCTTGCTATGGTTCATGAACGTGTACCTGATCGTAATACATATGGGCCTCTCCCTGATGTGGTCCTTGATAATATTGGTGGTCAAGATTGGGCTCTTGATGTATCCGAAATTTTGATTATGATAATGTCCAATTCTGCAATGGCACTTATCATTTTCCATAAGCACAGGTATGAACGCATGTATCCTAAACATTTAAATAAATAATTTAAAATAAGAATTATTTATTAATTTTTTATGTTACAGATTCATAGTGGTAAGACGAATATTTCTCTTAATGGGATTGTTATATATGATGAGAAGCATTACCATGTATGTCACCGTTCTTCCGGTGGCCAGTAAAACTTATTTTTGTAGTCCTAAAGCAAACAATACAAGTCCTCTTTTGGTAACAAAACGAGTCTTACAACTTATTTCTGGTTTTGGGTTATCAATAAATGGCAAACACACCTATTGTGGAGACTACATCTACAGTGGACACACTGTTGTGCTTGTACTTAGTAGTCTGATCATCAAAGAATGTAAATAATATTTTTCCTTTTTTAATTTTCTTAGTATAAGAAACTTAAATTACTTATTATTTTATATGTTAATGCTAGATTCTCCAAAAAAGTGTCATCCAATTCATTGGCTGGCTAAAATATCAGCATTTGTTGGAGTAATTATGGTATTGATTTCTCATGGCCATTATACTGTGGATGTTTTAATAGCATACTATGTTACTACTCGTTTATGGTATATCTATCACACAATGGCGAATAATGCACAACTAAAAGTAAGCCTTACATTTTTTTTTACATTTTTGTAAAGAACAATTGAGAAAAATTTCATATAATTTTTTATTTGTAGCAATATGGGCCGAATAACTTTTTAGCTCGACTTTGGTGGTTTCCTATCTTTAAATATTTTGAAAAAAATGTTGGTGGTGCAGTCCCACGACAATATGAGTGGCCTCTACCCTGGCCTCGAAGATTGCTTGCCAAGCATCCAAATAGAGACAGTTAATATCTGTCTGAGCTTCGTAAAGGAGCCTATGTTTCCATGGTGATATTCGATGTACATACTTACTTAGGCTTATGATATAAAGTCATTTCGGAGGAGGGACTTTTCCAAAATAAGACTCCTTACAAGACTATGAAATTAGATCACGAATAAAATTTTGTTAGCGCTCGAACGGATGTCAGAAAACTCCTTATTCACTGTGCTCGATTGTCCGTTATATCAGACGGTTCTGTTATTTTATCATTTTGTGACTCTTTCCTTGGTTTTGATATGACGTTTACAGTGGTAGAAGTAGATACATTCTCACAAAAAATGTAAATATCGATTTTTAAAGAGTTGGCCAGGTGGAATGTTACATGCCATTAGTAATTAAAATTAGGAGTTTATTAAACTACGTCAGTCTAGTATTTTCAATAAATCTTACATTGTGATATTTTGTATGACAAAAAAATTCAACCTCCACTTTTTTCAACTCTTGCAATTGATTTACAATTGGCACTTTAATACGACTTATTACTACTCTGAGAAATATAATTGATTTGCGCAAGATTTACTTGGTATGTTTCGTTAGTAATTTAACTTCTTATTATTTCTGATAGATTATCGCGTAGTATATTATAGGGCCAAACTATAATGAAAGTGAGCCATGTTCAACTTATTACTAAAATATTAGATTCTGCGATTTCATGGGACCAATCACATTTGGTCGCAGATTCTATTTACATATTTTAAAACAGAAGAACTAATTTTCTCAGTGAATATTACTTTATACCACTTTAGACTTTCAGTAATTTTGGAATCATTCTTTTCGTATCTTTCTATATCTATATTTGTAAAAGATACTAGAAAAGCAAACAAAATGTTGCGCAAAATCAATCCTATGACTGAAAATGTTCAACTACTCTCGTATGGCCATAGTAAAACTTACCAGAAATTGTATTAACATAATTTACTTTTCATTTGCAACACAGTAAATACAATTTTTATATATTGTATTACATGAATGAAAAAAATATTTAGAATTAGCATAAAGGTTTAAAATAATATATACCTAATAGTAGAAAATTTACAATTGCTACTGAAAATGCCATATGAAAAATCAATTTCATAGGTAAGTTTTTCTTTGACTATCGATTTATGTAGAAAAATTACGTAAGTTCAATAAAAAGTGTTCTTGCTTTTTTCAAATCACAATCTGTTCTATGTACAAGAAAATTAGACTAGCGTTGGAATGCAAATACAAGATTTCCTTGAACAAAAATCTTAACAGAGAACGCTTATTCGCTCTGCAGTAAACCATTTGAATTTTTACTAACATAAAATAGACATTCAAACGTAAAACATTAATTTACAAAGTGTTGCGAGTAATTATATAAACTCTACCTACGTTTCTAATTTGAATGCTGTTAATGTCTGTTAAATCTAACTTCTCTTGCCTTTATTAGAATGTATAGAGGTTGCTGAAAGTAAAAAAATCGAAATAAGTGAAATGTTTTCGTGAAGTGAAGAAGTAACAGTGCGTGAGAAAATAAAGTTGGAATAATGGATTGATGTAACCTGTAATTGCAGTCGATTTACATACTTTTTTAAGCTAAAATATACACTAAAACTGGTTAAGGTGATGTCAAAGCTAGTTAAATTCCTACACCGAATTTTTCATTATTTTAATTTATTTTCAAGCTTTGTGAAATTGTAAAATTATTGAAGTTACCCGTTCTTAGCAATGATTTAAAATACAGTTGGTAATTTAGAACACTAATAAAAATAAAAAATTAAAAAAGAGTAATATAAATTTCTAAAATGTCGATAACTTCGCAATTCTCTATAGGCTCCGACATCCCCTTAACGCACATCTCTTTTTGTTGATATTTAACGTCAGATAAGATCTCGAAGTTTGACTGTAAACAAGTATAGTTCATGGAAAAAGTGAGATATTTTTTTTAGTACATCGACAATGGTAACTATGTTACGTGAACATAGTCAGTATAATCCTTGCAATATTAAATGATGCAAAAAGAAAATGAAGCGACTAGTTATGTAGTTAATAGATGAATGGTTGAAAACAGTTAATTACTAAGTGAATGTTATGCAAAGACTGTGAAATTTTGCGTTATTTGCAAATGTAAAGCTATCTTAGAAAGATTGAATGACGCATTATCAATATGCGATTGTATGCGTTACTTATATTCATAAAATATATTTATATAAATATATGTTGCACAAGCTGATACTTCTTCCAATATTAGGGGGAGCTTTATTAATGTGCAACAGCAATTGGCACTTTTAGTTAATCTTGTGACTGAATTCTTCGTCAAATAATAAAAACTGCATTATTTGAAAAGTAAATTGAAAATAACAATATATATTTATATACTGATCTTTTATTAGTTTTAAATCGTTTGTTAAGAAACAAATTATTGAGTAAAATTGCTTTTAAAACCTTTTATTGTAGAACGTGAATTTTGTAAATTAGTTAAATAATTTCGATCGAAAATTAAAAATTGTAATTTGGTCACAAATCATCTTTTTGTAAGTGTCTGCAGCCGCTGTTTAATCTATATAAGGGGAGTGCAAGATTGTAAAAGTTTATAAAATAGCTAGAGCGCGCATGGTCGCGATTATGTGCATAAGCCAATATTTTTCGTGTAGATATTTTTTGGTAACTTGTTATAACAACTATTAAGCGAGTAAAATAGAGTAAGAAGTCGCGTAATTTTGTAAATAATATGGGCGAAGAGGGTATAGCGTAAATATATAGATAGATCTGCAAAAGCAAATCAAAATTTTGTTATTAGAGCTCTCGAGGTGTTAAAAAAAGCTTATCTAGCTTATGTTGTAAATAATATAAATATGACAATGACTGGAAGTTAACTATCGATTAGATTTTTTATTTTTATTATTTTAGTTTTTATTAATAGCGTTATACATGTAATACGTTTTAAGGAAAGCCGAGTAATATTAATTTAACAATAAATTAATATACCTATAAACTTACTTGTTTAACAAGAACAAAAGATATAAAAGCTTTAAAAGTGTATTGATATATTACAATTTTTATAATTATATGCAAATATTTTTTCTGTATTGTTGATCTAAGGATAGAAAATTTATTAGATATAAGTATTAAAAGAAGACTTTCAATGGAAAACATAAATCATTTATATGTTTATCTGCCAGTTGTAAGTTCAAATTCATAGTCATACTTGAATGATAAAGTTAAAAAAATATATATTAAAAAAGGTGTACTTGCACGCACACGCATATGCGCGCGTCTTTCCAAAACAATTAAAAGTGGTTATAAGTAAATCTGAAAGAAAAAGTGGCATAAAACATTATATTATATTTTATAATTCAAGACAAAATATTTATAATAATTCTTTTTTCATATGTTTAAAATGTAGAAAATATGTATTGCATATAATTTATAATATACCGAAGTTAATAGTCACCAATGTGATTTTATTTCTTCATTTTTTGTCTTTTTCTATGTTGAAAATGGGATTTAGTGTTGTTATTTATCTTGATAAACTGTCAAAGGCTCAAAAATCAACTGATTTTTGTCTTAGATTGCACTATTTTTTCGGTGTAACATTAATACAAAAAAGGTTGCATACATTCATAAGAGCGACCACATTTATAATTTGTCACGGATGCGCTCAGGGAATATTGCAGAGTTTGTAGATAAAGTAGCGAAAATGTGAAATTCTAATTAACTTTTAATGAGTACTATTATCCATGGATTCATTATTATTCGATTATTATTTTGATGTATAAGTTTCCATTTTAATTAACCGTAGATGAATTACTTAATAAAAAAATAATAAATTTTTTTTTATAGTTTCAATTTGTTAAGGGGAGGCCGTACTCTATTACAGATTTCTGTATTTAATTTTTCATATTTCTTGATCTATTTTCGTTTTCTCAAAATTATTGAAGCACACGCACATCTGTTTATGTCAAGGAATGTGCCTCTGCTCAGATATTAATGAAAATATGTATATTAAAAAATAAGTTTGAAAATCGTACATCGGTAGGTGTGTGTATATGATATGAGTAAGGAATCCCCCCTCAAGTCATTCACACGAGCATACTGCCGAGTTTAAATAATGTGAGTTACTGATAAACTGAACACATAAAAATTCTTAATGTGATTCTTCATATAATATACGCTTACCGTAATTATTAGAATCTCATATAACTTGAAATTTTTTCATTTAATATATTGTCTATTATATTTTTATTCGGTTACCATTTAAGAGATTCTTACCAGTTTTCAATTCAAAATATGTTTTTCAAGGGCCTCAATGTTATAGTTATATGAAAAATTAAATTTACAAAATTTTCGAATATCATGTGGCTTTAGAACGAAGATTTTGTACGATAGAAGATAAGAGATCAGAAAGAACATTTCTAAGCGTTAATTTTTCTTGTCTTCATTTTATGAGACAATGTAAATGCTTTAAATTTCTATCAGATGCACCTAGACTTTTGTTGCTTTAGAAAATACAAGTAACCGAAATTGCGTGTTTTGGCATGACATAGTGACGTTGGAATAAAATTGAAAAAATGATTTAGAGTTAGTTATGTTTGGCGTAACGTGCATTATGTATGAGAAAAGAGAAAAATACTTATTGTTTATTTCTCTTTTCGTTTTAAACAATTAGAAAGGTGTATAGTTATATGATAATAAAGCTCAGTTAATTGTTTTGAAAGATGTATGTTACCTATGCACTTCAGTGCTGTGGTGAATCTGTTTGAGAAAATAAAAATGCTATACTTTCACATCAAGGTTCAATTCTTCTTTTTTTCATTTTTAATCATTTTTGTAGACTTTATGTTTAAATTTCTGTAGGTTATAACCAACTATATAATAAACAATTAATTATATTAATATATATTTAAATCGCAAGGCAAGCGCCTTTTCAACTTTACAAAGCTACAGTCATTTAGCCCCTGGTGGAAATGATATAATTCCTATATTATATAGTTGTAAGGAAGTCTATCTCCTCCACGGACCCTCCGCGAGCCGTACCTTCACAAAAGAATGTAATATTTGTTTATTTTTTTACGTTATTTGGTGATTAATTAATCCTCCCTCCACAGACCCTCTACGAACCCTCCTCCATATATACAGATTCGTATCTGTACTTAATATTAAATCTTTTCATGAAATTGGAATAACCTGGTATGAATAAACTGAAACTGTGCCATACAATGCCAAAATGTGTCATACTATGCTAAAATGTGCTATACTGTGTTTAACTTTGCTGATCTATGCCAGATTGTGTCGATCCATGCCATTTATTTTAAAATTTTGGTATCTTACCATTCTGTGCCAAACTGTACCACACTATACCACACTTTGTGCCACACTGTGCGAAATTATTGCCAGATGTTCGAGTTGGCATATATGTTGCACAGTCTATATAGTTTGTAACGTTGTATTTGCTTATAACCACTAACAGGAGTCTAAATAATTATTAACTAAGACTCTAGCAAATATTGCGCTACTATTTTCTCCATTACTTCTATACTTACGGAGCCACGCCACGGCTTGCGACTAATATCTCGATGAGGGAGTAGCCATGATTCAGTAACAACCACCGTTGAGTTCCAAAACTCCGACAACTACAATTCCAACGTTGATGGACACAATATTTTTTCTTATTTGAACCGCCAATAGAATAGACACACACAGGGAATTACACACTCGCTAATAAGAACATAATTAATTAATAAGATTAATCATTCAATTTATGGAAGCGAAATGAATATTCCGGGAATTATCCTCGTAATGGCCACTGACCCCTTTGGCTTCGTGCATCTGGAAAAAAACCACAACTCACTTGATCTCGAACCACGACCAGAAAGAAACTCTTTCTATCAAAGACTCGAACCTGTAATGAAATATCTCGACCGTTAATAATACGATACTCACTACCTTGTTACTCTTTCAATCAATGCAACTAGAACCTCCAAGTAAATGTCTCGACCGTCAATCATACGATACTCACTACCTTACTATATACACTCTCAACTCACTCACAACTCACTCCTACTCTGAGTACGTCATCAGATTTCACAGGAGATATTCTTCTTGCTGATGTGACCTGGTCAACGCAATGCATTAGTAATGTAGAAAATGATGGTTTTCTTTATTTTTATTATAAACTTTTGAAAGATATAGGTAAGAAGAAAAATAATTATGGACTCGCAATAGAAAAAAAACGCCGTCATGTGAAAAGTGCGTTTTCGTGGCAAATTTGCGAATCGAGTTACTTTTCGTCTTTCGCGAATCGTGCTAGTTTTCGCGGCAAAGTCGTAAGTTATGCTAGTTTTCGTTGCAGTTTTCTGAAATGTGCTAGTCTTCGTAAGGAGGCAAAAAAACGTGCTAGTTTTCGTAGGGAGCGTCGAGCTGATATCTGCAGCTATAAGAAAAAAAC
>JAPYZO010009536.1:0-17436 GCA_030522905.1 Torymus flavipes | reverse complement strand
GATATTTGTATTTTACTTAATTGTATTATATTACTGTATATTAAAATTACTTATTGTCACAAAGACAGATTGTAAGAAATAAAGGAGTTAAAAAAAAAACGAAAAACAATACTACAATCTCGAGCATAACGCTGGATACGCAGGCGCGCGAAACCTTTTGCGCTTAAATACCAAGAAGGAGAAGAAAAAAATTTATGCATGGCTGAGCAATCAATATCGATGATGTGTGGGAGTGCGATCTACTTCAGCTAACGTCGATAAAGGATTACAACGATGGGTACTGCTATATTCTCGTGGTCATCGATGTACTCGGAAAGTTCACTTGGGTTGAACCGTTGAAGGATAAAACAGCGCGCAACGATGCCAACGCTTTTGAGCGAATTACCGACAGAGCGAAACCGCGCGAACCTGTTTGCCTGCAGTCCGATAGAGGCAAGGAATTTCTTGGCGTTGCTTTTCAAAATCTTCTCAAGTATCTAGAGATCGACTTTCGTGTCGCTAGAAATCCAGATGTCAAGACAGCGGTGGTCGAACGACTCAACATAACACTGCGCGAACGTATATGGAGCTATTTCTCGCATCGAAACACCAAGCGATACATCGATCTACTGCGAAAGATTGTGTACGCGTACAATCATACCCTCCACAGTGGTACGCGTATGCGACCCGCTGAGGTCAACCTTTACAACGCTGCGCATGCGCGTGAAAACTTGGCCAAGCGCGTGCGCTCCAATTATCGCAGGCGCGAGCAGGCCCACTGTAAATTTGCCGCGGGTGACCTCGTACGCGTCAGTGCGACAAGGACTGTACACGTACGTGCTACGGCATTGAACGGAGAAATAATTGACGGATTCTTTTACAACGAGGAACTCGTTTTGGTTGGCCAAGATCGTCTGTCAGCCGATAAGAGCTTCAAAATTGAGCGTATCGTACGCCGAAGGGCAGAGGAGTCAACAAACAAGCACTCGTCAAGTGGTTAGGCTATCACGATAAATTTAATTCTTGGGTGAAAGCGAGTCAACTCGAAAGCATTTCATAAAACTGTGACTACGGATACGCACGAAGATTTTTACATGGTACTGCCAAGCAACAGCAGTATGTCTTACTTTCCTGATAATACAACCATCAGTTTCACCACACGTTTGCATCTCGAGATCAAATTACACGGTGAGTGGCACGTCGGCATACTAGAAATTCACGTGACATATAGTATCGCGCATCTTCAAGACAATGACGCCTTTTTCAATTTTAGTTCGTACACCGTGGGTGACAAAGAGGCCGAGAAAAAATACTGTCGTCTCCCTTTCGGTGTTTACGACTCTCTTCAACAGCTGACAGACACCATAAACAACTCGAACGAGACTTATAAGCATCACAAGCTCGAACCTGTAAACGAGAGCAACGGTTACTATGTCCTTAGACGCAAGTACGAGTGTGAGCAGCCTCACGCGAGTCATTTTAGCGAAAAAATTCGTCGTATTTTTGGTTTCGATGACGAGATGGGGGAAAAAATTTTACGACCTCTGAGCGGTTACAGCGGGATATCGCAGCCGAAAGACCTACTTCTCTTGCGCATCGTTTCCTTGGATAACTCAAAATTTAAATATGGCTGCAGTGCTGTGCAGCATTTCGCGCCCTCTCACTACATTCCGCTTCTCTATCACAGTTTTAACAATATTATCGTCGATATAAGAGACCAGCATGGTCATCGAATTCCATTTGAGTACGGTACGTTGACCATGACACTCCATTTCAGGCGAAGTCATTAAAACAAAGATGTCTCATTACACTAGATACTACGATGAGCAGGTAGGTGGCGGTGGTGTGAGAAACGTTTTCGCTAGTTGGTCCTTTCAGAGAAGACGCGGTATTGCCTCTTGGCTTGGGGGCCTCTTTCGTCGTATTCTACCATACGTCACGAGTAGTGCTAAGGCTGTCGGGAAAGAGACCTTGCGCGCAGGTATGAAAGTCATAGACGACGTCGCAAACAACGGTGTCAATTTCAAGGAGGCTATAAAATCGAGAGCAGGAGAATCGGGGCGACATCTCAAGAAAAAAGCTGCCGAGAAAATTACAGATATCATGAAGGGCTCAAGCTATAAAACTACTAGGCGCGTTAAGCGACAACGACAGTCGACAAAGACTTGCGCAGCCGCTTCGGCAAAAATGCAGTCTCTGTGTCGTGCAAGACTGGTAAAGCGAGAAAGCGGAAAACTCCTGCTTGTCGCGCCATTAACGATATTTTCGGTCCAAAGTAAATCTTGAAAATGTCTTTCTTACACTCTCACTCGTCATAGTGTATGTGGAGCGAGCTCGATCTTTTCTCCCTTCCCTCCTACTCAAACATCCATCGAGAGCAGCACTTTTTTAAACTATAAACCCGTCTCTTCGATCAGCGACGAGAGTGATGCACCCATCGAATTCAAATACTCCCCGCCGCTGAGCCCTACATAAATCTAAAAGTTGCCCCCATAAACAATCTTCTTTATTCGATGTTCAATCAAATCGATATTTTTCTTAATCAGAGCTTACATAGAGTCAGAGCTATTCACCCTCTGCCAAAGAATCTCATCTCACCATGAGCCTCTGGTACAATGATACACCAGAGAGCATGGAGGCCGCACCGTAAATTCAGGATGGAAACAAAGGTGTCGTTAAAAGGCAACACTTTACGAAAGACGGAAAAGCATTCGATATGATTGGTTATTTGCACTGCGACTTATTTAATCAAGATAAAATGCTCAACAATGGCGTCGAAATGAGAGTGCGCCTCGTGCGAAACAAGGATGCATTTTGCCAGATGGATTCCACGAACGACGGCCGATTCGAAATAAAAATAAAAGAAGCTACTATTTTCAAGATTTTAAGTTTTTGTTTCTTTCCACATTTTTATGTATTCGTAGTTTGTAATTTTCCTATATTTATGTATTCATAGTTTGTATGATTGATTGAATAAAAAAATGTTACCTAAAGCAGACATAAAAAGCATAAAAGCAAGACCTTTTATTTTTCCCACTCCTGAAAAATATTTAAATTCATTTTCCTTGTGCGACTATTCAAAAAACACTTCGTTACGAAATGCTTATGTATGAAAAAATGTTATCATCATACACACTTTTAAAACCGTTGAAGAAGAGTACTTAGAATCGGATACAATCATAAATAATTACATGTCGTAGCATGCATTTCCTTCTCACTAAAATCTTTGCTGCGTGTACGTGCTTGAAATCGCTAAAACAATTGACGCGTTCATAGTGTGTGTGGTGACAAATCGTCGAGAGCACGCTCTTGAAACTGACCGTTGAACAATGGGGTCATTCATTAGTATCGCTGTATTTCCTTCTCACGAAAGTCGTAAATTTTCCTCCGCAGCACTTAAAAAACACTTGCACATTCACGTGAAATCAGTTACATAGGTTTGTACACGTGGCAAATTTTCGAGAGCACACTCTTGAAACTGACCGTTGAACAATGATCACATTCATTAGAATCGGAGCATTTCCTTCTCATGAAAATCGTAAAATCTTTGCCAGTGCTTGAAACAATTGACGCCTTCATAGTGTGGTGATAAGTAATCAAAAACGATAACCATAAATCTATATTTATCTCGAAACGTTTTACGGCACCTATCGCTCCCCTCTACTCGACACAGCATGTCATACGCGTAACAGTACTCTCATTAGTCGCGCGCACGCGCCGCTGCTGTCTCCACCACTGTCCGCGCATAGTAGGGGCAACCACCCAGGCGAATAGCGCGACGACGTTGTGTGAGTCTAGTAGAAAACGCAGCACCAGCAGCACTACCAGCGCCACCAGCCACCAAGTCAACTGTAGAACTGTACTGGGTAATAGCAGCAGCACCGAGAAGCAGCAGGATATCTTTACCAGTGTATTAGTATTTCTTTAAAAAAAAAAAAGTTTGTGAAAAACTATTGTGGAAAACTATATGATTTATTCAAACTTTGGTAGTTCCAACATTGATAATCACAAGCACATGCGTTTAGATATAAGCTAATAGTAGCACAGTACACACGTCATGGGTCCACCATTCAGCAAGCAGAAGTCGAGCAGAAGCAAAGATTATTCGACGACCGATAAAGATTCCTCGCGGAATAAAGCTTTTTCCATTAATACCTATTCCTTTCCCAAAAAACTCTGTCTCTCTCTCTCTCCCTCTCTCTCTCTCTCTCTCCCTCTCTCTCTCTGCCTCTCTCTCTCTCTCTGCCCCCCCCCCTCTCTCTCTCTCCCTCTCCCTCTCTCTCTCTCTCTCTCTCTCTCTCTCCACAAAAATTTGTGGTTAAATTGAAGGAAGGTATTTTTGACGGACCTCAAATTCGTAAAATATTCAGGAACGAAGAATTCGACAAAAGTATGAATGATACCGAGAAGTCAGCCTTGTTGAGCTTCAAAGATATCCAACAAAATTTCTTGGTAACAATAAAGATGTGAACTATAAGAGCATCGTAGAGCATCGTAGAAACTATGGTACAAAACTTCAAAAAATTAGGTTGCTTAATGAATTTAAAACTCCACTTTCTCGATTCGCACATTGATGAATTTCCACACATGTCATAGGTGACTACAGTGAAGAGCATTGTGAAAGATTTCATCAGGATATGAAGGAATTTGAACGTAGGTGGCAAGGAAAATATGGCATGAACATGATGACAGACTATTGCTGGATGTTAAAAAGAGATGTACAATCTAATAACAAAAAGCGGCGTAGAAATCCTTTGCATAGGTCATTCGATAACAAGCGTATACGCAAGCGTAAGCCAATTTAGTTCTTGTAAAAATTGACTGAGTAGTGTTTTGAGGTAATCTCCGAAATTAGTCGGTCAAATCTCTTTTTCCATAACAAATTCAGATTCAGCAAGCCAAATTCGACAGTTTTTTGAGGTTATCTCCGAAACTCGGCGGTCAAACCTCTTTTTCCATAACAAATTTGGATTCAGCAAGCCAAAATACATAAAAATAAAGTATTTTTGATGTGATGGAAACAATTTTTTTTTTCTCAAGTTTTTCCACAGAAACACGGCTTTTCGATAGTTTTTTGAGATTATGTTCAAAATATGCGACCAAATCCCTACTTTTAACGCCGGATTCGGATTTATCGGGAAAAAATACAAAAAAAAAGTAGGCTCCATCCCAGAACCGACAGATTTTTTTTTGTGGGCCTGTGTAATAACACAGATAAATGTAAAAAATAATAAAATGTAAATTTAATAAAAGGGGAATTGGAGAGTAATTATTCACCAGTAAACCTTCTCACACACATCCTTGCGCACAGAAGACGGCTATACCGTCTCCGCGGCAGGCGGGACTTCAGTCTCCGGCCTGGGCTAAATAAATGAGTTGTGACGGTTGTATCGGGATCATTGAGATACAAGGTTACAAGGGATTATATCATAAAAAATGGGAATTTAAATGAATTTTTCTCAACTCAGGCTTGAAATAGGGCCTTTTTCACGTGTGAAATTAGGAGAGAAAATTTCTCATTTCGAGCGTATTTTGTGAAAATAATAAGAAATATCCATTTCCACCGTAAAACAAATGAAAAATGAAAAACTGGTGAGAAATATTCATTTCTGCCTAATGAAATGGCAATTTCTCACCGGTTTTAGGACAGAAATGAAAGACTGATGAGAAATGGCTATTTTTTTCCCTAGGGCAGGCGACTCGACTCCGACTCGTGCAGAACAACGCCCCCCTCCTCTCTAGAAATGGCTAATTTTCTATCCTAGTTGCACAATGTATTATTCTCATATTACAGAAATTATTTTTGCAGGTATCGATTTCTCTCCAGTTAATGTCAGGATATGGTGACTAATTTTTCACGTTTGCACTTAAACAGCGCTATGAGGGAAATTAATAGAGAAGGGATATGTTTAATATTCTTTTCGCATATCAAATGAAAAATGTTGTGTTTATTCTCTGTGTGGAGCAAGTAAATGCCACATAAAATGCCCCCTGCGCATCACAGCAGGCTTCACTAATCGGAAAAAGAAAGTTGGGAGATGAGCTAGGCATCGCAGTCTCTATCAGTGAAGTTATGTAGCGTTTTCGATTTGAAAAACCTCAAGTTCATGCACGAAAATCATCTACCAGGGCTTAACTACTAGCGCGAAATAACTACCTTCATTTTAGAGAAAAATTTCCACTTGATAAAAATACGACCTTGTGGCCAGAATTCATCTACGATGGCTCTACTCCTGACGCGAGTCAGCTTCATCCATCCTGGAGCAGAGTTTCCGTTTGTTAAAAGGACAAGCACGCGCCAGAAACTCGTAAACGCGATCTCAACTCCTGAAGCAAGTTAGCTTCTTTCATCTTGCAACAGCGTGTTTGCTTGATAAAAGCTCAAGCTCGCGCACTAAACTCGACTTTGATGGCGCGATACCTGATGCGAAATAGGTTTCATGTTAGGAAAGCATTTTCGCTCGATAGAAGCGCAAGCTCGCGCCGGAAACTCCTCTGCGAGGTCTCGACTGGCGAGAAAGAGAGCGAGACTTTGAGCGATATTATTACCGAGACCTTGACCCGGACTTTGATCCAGACTTTGAGCTAGACTTTTAACGAGCATTTTAGCAATATATCTAGCAAAACATATAGCGAGGAATTAAAGGCAGACCTTCAGTGAGCCTTCTAAAAAGATACATAATCCAGCTTTTGATCGTGCACTCTTGCGAGACTTTGAGTAAGACTTTACGAGAGACTTTCAGCGAGACATTTAGCTAGATAGCAAGACTTATATCAAGTAATTAAGAGCAAACATTTAGTGAGCCTTCCAGCAAGTCTTTCAAACCAGGTTTTGATCATGATTTTTAGCGAGATTTCGACCGGGACTTTGGCCGAGACTTTGTGCAATACTTCTAATAAGAATTTAACCTATCGATTTACCAACACTTATCGGGGTGGCATAGTCCTACCGTTACCGACTGAGCAATTAGCACAGTTTTTAACTTATTAAAAATAAAATACGTAAAATTACAAAACATGAAGAGAACACTCTTCTGTAGTTTTGAACGATCTATCACCCAGTAAAAGTTTGAAGTCGAAATATCAAATGGTTTTTGCAAAAACTTTGAACAAAAAAAAATTCGGTTTCGTTCAAAGTTTTTTCAAAACACACTTGATATTTCTACTTCAAACTTTTACTGGGTGATAGTGCTTTCAAAACTACAGAAGAGTGTTCTCTTCATTTCTTGTAAAAAAAAAAAAAAAAACAATGTTCTTTATTACCTCATATATATATATATATATATTACAGAAATTTATAACTTTAACACTAATTACATATACAAGACTTTTTAAAGCAGATTATGCCTGAGAACGGCAGGCAGCACCGAGGGAATGGGATGTCTTCTTTGGGCGATGTCATCTTCCGTGCGTGACCGCGGTTGAGCGATTAAAGTCGCGGTGGGCGATGATACCACCGATGAGCACAGGAGTGGCAATGACAGCGAGCTCTCTACGGGTGATGGTGCCCCGTACCAGAAAATCTGATCCGGATGTTTTGCACCAGATACCCCTCCAGAAGAGGATGACCGGTAGGTGATGGATGTTGGTTGCTCCGGTCTCACGCTGTATGGTCCGTTCGATGTCAGGATTGTCAGCGTATTTCCTGATATTGGTAGTCCTGTCTAGGTCAGACTGCTCGCCAACAATTTGGGCATCGATCACCAGCCCAAGTGTGCCCATTGTTGCCACAATATACGGCTTCCTCAATCCTTCCTGCGTCAGGTAGTGTGGCTCTTGTTGGACCTCGAAACCCTGGCGTCGCAGGTTGCGCCCTAAGTAGGAGAGCACGGCACAATGTCTGTCGATTCTGGCCTTGTGGGCGCGAGGGCAAATCTGCAGTACATGGTTGTTAGTTTCCTGTGCCATGCACCCCACGCGATAGAGCCTATCACCGCGTCTCCCTCTGGTCGTCCGAGGTCGTGTTAGCAGAGCTCCAATTCTCACTTTGTGGTAGTTAATGTAGTTTCTGCCTGTGAGAAGTGAGGTCCCATCCACCACCCATTGGTGTTGGCCGGTGACTTGATGCGAATTTTTGAGCGACGAGCCGTCGATGGATTGGTGCAAAATGGCGGCCCATCTCTTCTTAATCTCCTCATGGGTGGTGTATGTTGAACCATTCTTCGTGAGCCGCTGTCTGCACTGGACGATCTCTTTAGCCAGGTGAGGGTCTGTGATGTTCTCCATTCTGCGGCTGGGTACTAGTCCGAGAAGGCGGTCCTTGCGGTGGAGGGGGGGCTAGACATCGTAGGGAAGGACTCCGTAGTCCTCCTACTGAGACGGGGGCGTGGAAGTAGCCGATTGAGATGTCGTTTGGCAGGGCCATTGGTTCACGAAGGCGCGCAACATCTTATCGGCTTTACGGATGTCACTGATATTGATTCTCCCAAGTGCCATGTGATAGTAAACTTTGGGAAGACCGCCTGCCATGAACGCAAAGATCCGCTGCTGGGGCTTGAGTCCCCCCCGTGGTGCCTTCGTTAGTCGTTCATTCGAAGTGAACGAAGGAGCTGATCTATAAAATTCAAAATAAAGGTTGAATATTACCGGCGAAAGTGGGTCCCCTTGCTTGACTCCTCGCGTCACTTTGATAGGCTCTGATGACCAGTCTGTGCCCAACAGCGTTGTGGTACTACTAGCGTAAAGGTTCTTGAGGTAATTGATCAGCAGAGGTGGAATGGTAGCTACTTCTGCTACCCGCATGATGGCACTGTGTTCCAAGCTGTCGAATACTCTTGCGAGGTCCAAAGTTGCGGCGAAAGTGGACTTGAATTGTTGATAGCAGCTCCGCAGGAGGGCGTCGAGTAGCACTGTGTTGTCTCTGCATACATCCATCCCAGCTCGAAAGGCTCTCTGCTGATCATCCATCTCGATCTGAGCGTTTATCCTTTGTGCTAGTATCTTATGTAGGACCCTAGCAAAGACAGAGGAGATGGAGATACGTCAGAATTCTCCAGGCAGAGAAGCGTGAGATATCTTGGGGATGAATATCGTTCTGGAGATTGCCAAGTGTTTGGTCAGATTCTCGCACCAGAGGATGAAGTTGAAGATCCGGACGATGATTCCCAATGGGATGGCTTGAAACTGACGAGCCGTGAGACCACCGGGCCCTGGTGAAACGACTAGAGAGGGCCTACTTGCTCGGATGTCCTCTGCTTTGATCGTGCTCGCAATGGAGTTCTGAACGGGGTGTTGAGTGCATTCAGGCATGGTGATGGTTGCCGGCTGTGTGAATACTGTTGTCCAGTAAGGCTCCATCGCGGCTCTAGGTGGCTGCTTGGTATCTTCGACATCTCCCGGGATATTCTTGATACATCGCATGTGGTTGGAGCGCCAGTGTCACTGCGTCATGGCATATTCTCTACGTCTGGCTTGCCTGCCCGTCTGATGCTGGTGGGTTGCCGCCACTGGTCGGTGGTGGAGCGAGCCAGGTGGAAAGACGTCCCGCAGGTAACGAGATAGCTGCTCGAAGAAGGCGTTTTTGGATGAGCTACTGGCGTTGCACAGGATGTCGTGGAGGCGCTCTGCTTGATAGTCGGTGGTATTAATTCTCGACAAGTTCTGTAAATATATGAGCAGAGGACTGGAGGAAGGAGGGGGAGAGAAAACCTCCCTTTATCCGGGCGTTGGTTCCGTAGCTGATGGAAGTGACGAAGCCGTGTCTCCTGGAAGGACCTGGAGTTGATTGGTACATCCTTGTGGTCTGGGGGCGTCGATGCTGGCTGATGGCTCCTATGGTGCGGTGGGGGAACGCTTGCTGCAAGGCCTGGTTTATTGCACGGACACGGCTTGTGCTCAGCCAGGCTTCCCGACTAGCGAGGAGGGATTCTTCGAGCGTCCATCCAAATGTCCGCCTTTCAGCGATGATACGTTGGTCATACCAGGCCTTGTGCATGCGGTGGTGCTGCCCTCTACCGATGGTGGTCTGGAAACTTCTCTCGCATCCTGGAAACTCGCATTGAAAGGTGGCCCCGTCCAAAGAAGGCAGAGTAGGGGAAGTTGCTGGAGCAGACTGGCCTCTGAGTCGTCTGCTGTTATCATCCGAGGCTTGTTTATTGAAATTAGGGCCAGCTTTCAAGATGGCCGGATTGGCAGCCCCTGAGGCCCGTGTCACCGAAACTCCAGTTCATGCTAGGCATTGGCGAGCATGTCCGCTGGGGAGGAGAAGTCACGGTTTACCTTGGGTAAGAGCGAAACCCCGAGGCTTACTCGTCTTTTTTCCTCATTTCTCGCAACTTTGAAAAGCCCTTAAAAATCGAATTCGCCACCGATTTGTAGGTGAGTTAGAAATTCTCATTCCCAGAACTCTTCTTCGTCGAAAGAAATTCAGAAAAAACTTCGGTCAGATGAAGGGTGGATTCGAACCTGCGACCCTTGGGTCCCAAGTCCAGCACTCTACCACTGAGCCGAAGCCGCTCTTCTAAATGTTTTATCTTAAGTATTTTATTTTTAATTAGTTAAAGACTGCGCTATCTCCGCAGTCGGGAATGATACGACTGTGCCCCCCCCCCCCCTTAAAGCGAGTAAATTAAGGCAGACATTCAGTGACACTTCTGGCAAGAAATTTAATTTAGGCCGGGTTCTAGTGAGACATTAACAAGACTTCGAGCGGAACTTTGAGCGGAACTTTGAGCGAGATTTTAAGCGAGTATTTTCGAGATAGTTTCCATGAGTTATATCAAGTAACTAAAAGCAGAGTTTCAGTGTCCCTTCTCACAAGACATGTAAGTCAGGTTTTAATCATAATGTCTAGCGAAACTTTGAGCGAGTGTTTGAGAGAGACTTTGTCCGAGACTTTGAACGAGAATTTGACCGAGACTTTAAGCGACACTCCTAACCAGATTTTTACCCATAGATATATCAAGACTTGTAGCAAGTAATTAAGGTCAGGTTTTAATCGAGATTTAAAGCGGAACTTTGAGCGAGAGTTTGAGAGAGACTTTGAGCAAGACATGAAGCAAGACTTCGTGCGAGACTTTGAGCGAGACTTTTAACGAGACTTTGAGTGGTACTTTGATCGAAACTTTAAGCGAGAATTTTAGAGATAAAGTTTCGAAGATTTATAAGGTAAAATACCCGAATGCAAGATGAACTAAAAATCTGACCCTGTAATGGGACAGTAAAACATACAACAATTTTGAACAAGTACGGTAACAGTATGAATTCGTAAACATTGTTCATGTTAGTCTAGTCTAGTCTAGTCTAGTCTCTACTTAGTCTAGTCAACATTGCATTGATTTAAAAATTTACTTCATTAGGATACAGAAGCACAATTTTTCAGGTTATAGTCACGTAGACGAATCTTATTCCAATATTACCTACATCATTTTTATCGTATCTTGATGCCGGAACACATTGTAAAATATATGTCCCGGTATCGGCTCCACGCTTTATCCCGCAACTGTGTAAACATTTAACATGTCTTATCCTATGATATCCCGCTATAGCAGCATCCTGTATATGACTGAACTTAATTAATCAAAAATAGTATGAAAATAAGTTTTCTTTAGTATGAAACAGTAAAGGAGATCAAAAACTAACTATTTGTATTCAAGATATTTAAGAAATTGTTAGCGAGAGCTAGGTGGCATGGAATAAAATAGGAAACAACAATAGGTTATATAGATAGACTGACGTTTATTAACATAAAAAGATAAGCATGTTTTATACAAAGAGTCCCGATATCAGTAGCCGCTGCCGGACTGACCGCAACTGACTCGAGACGGCGCGAGAGTCAGTCAGAGGGGATAAGAGCGGAACGCGCATGCGCGGAAATAGTGACGAGAGACTAGTTAATACGAACTTAACTCGCATACAATACAAAACACGGTAACCGAAATTTGACTAATTCGTTTTGAAATAGCCTTCTAACAAGATTTTAAGGTAGCATGACCGATGTGTATCGTACCAAACGGGCGAACCTGGTGGTCAAAAATAAATTTCAGTACTTAGTTTTTGTAAAGACGCGAGACTTTTAACGGTATATTATGCTGAAATCATCGCGAGACCTTTATCAGTACTTAAAACTAGACTGTTTGAGAAATATTTAGCTAAACTGAACCAGACTTTTAGGACTTAAACGATGCCTTTGCGAGACTTTTAATATGTGCTTCAATTCTAAATTTTATTTTTTATACATTTGCAGATCTTTTATATTTTAACTGATAATAATTTGATTCGGAATAAGTCCCTGTTTCAGCAATAGCTAGTGCAAAACATTGAGCTATGCTAGAAACCAGCCATTCAGCAAGACTTAAAACCATACTTTCAGTTATACTTGAAGCCATACTTTCAGCTATACTTTCAGCCATACTTTTAGCCATACGTTCAGCCAGACATTCAACAATACTTTAAGCCATATTTAAGCCATACTTCAAGCCATACTTTAAACCATACATTAAGCCATACTTTAAGCGGTACTTTGAGCCATACATTTAGGCATACTTAATGTAATCCTATTTGTAAGATAATACTTTAGGCTAGAATAGCAATCTCTAAAATAGGATTGGTTTATTGCTGGTAAATAGATTTTTCAATCCCGTATCCCACAACTAGGACATGATGCTATTTTCTGTGTTTTAGCTAATCTCTTCTAAACCTAAAATAATAGGATATTGAGAATATACTGGCGAAACGTATATTGGGAAATATAATTATTTTGGTATTATTCTGTAATGAGCCCCTTACCAAAACATTTTTGCTAGACTCTAAAGAAGATGGCTAGCGAGACTTTACGCGCTTTATTATGCTAGAATAATCGCGAGACTTTTAGTAATCCTTTATCCAAGACATTTTGCAAAATATTTAGCTAGCCTGAGCCAGACTTTTAGCAGGACTTCAACGATGCCTTTACGAGACTTTTAATATGTGCTTCAATTCTAAATTTTATATTTAAACATGTACAGATCTTTTAACTGATAACATTTTGATTCGAAATAAGTCCCTGTTTCAGCAATAGCTAGTGTAAAACTTTGAGCTATGCTAGAAGCCAGCTATTCAGCAAGACTTAAAACCATACTTTCAATCATACTTAAAGCCAGACATTCTACCATTCTTTCAGCCATACTTTAAGCCATACTTGAAACCACACTTCAAGCCATAATTTAAGCCATACTTAAAGTCAACCATTTTGTAACATAATAGCTAGAATATCAATAACTGAATTAGGATTGCGTTTTTACTGGTAAATAGATTTTTCAATCCCGTATCTTACAGCCAGGACATGATGCAATTTTCTGTGCTTCCGCCAATCTCTTCTAAACCGAAAATAATAGGATATTGAGAATATACTGGCGAAACGTATATTGGGAAAATATAATTATTTTGGTAATATTCTTTAATGAGTCTTCTACCAAAACCTTTTCTAGACTCTAAAGAAGAGTGGTGGCGAGACTTTGACCGGTATATCGTCAGGTGGGAGCAAAACCATCCTATCTGAGCTCTGCGCGTAAAAACGTCCAATTTCGACCCGGCGCGTCAGAACGTCCTATCTCGAGTGTTTCGTGTAAAGACGTTCTGAATAAAGCTTAAGCCGGGTAGAAAAGTTATGTATACAATTCATACATGGTAAAATTCGGATATGATTTTGTATCCGAGGTCACTTATTGGCTTTTCGACCCATTGAATTCGATTTTGAGATCTAGTTTAGTGTATAGTGCAACGCGCATGCGCAGACGAGGATTTTTGCGCAAATCAAAGCTTTCAGCCCGAATATGAGGGTACCCAGGGAGCTTTTCGACCCATAGAATTCGGTTTTGAGATCTATTCTAGTGTACAGTGCAACGCGCATGCGCATGAGGGTATCTAGGGGATTTTTCGAGTCGCTGAACTCGTTTCCGAGGTCTATTTATAGTACATTACGATACAACTGCGGGAAAGTAGATTTTCGTCCCGTGCGATGTTTACACCCGAGCGAAGCGAGGGTGGAAAGGCACACGAGAAGAGAATCTCGTTCCTGAACGTGTATCGTACAGAACTTTTTGATGCGACGTGTGGAAAGTTAGATTTTGAGCACACGTTTTTTGCCGAGCGTGCGGTAAAACGAACTTTCCGCACGGAGTGTCGAAAAGTATATAACTACACGCCCATGTCCAGAAGATGGTTTTCGCGCATATCAAAGCTTTTAGCACAAATCTGAGGGTACCTGGGGTTTTTTCGAATCGCTGAACTCGTTTTCAAGGTCTACTTAAGTATACGATACCATTGAGTTTCAAATTACGCAATATAGTTCATATCATGTTTATAAGAAAATCCCTTACAAAAATTTAATTATTATTTTATTATTTCACTTTTATACTAATATGACTGAATAATAATAATATTTTTTTCATTTTAAAATAGATTGAAGTAAATCAAATTCTTTGCTATCAAAAACTTAAAAAATAACAAAAATCACGTTTTTGTCATTTTAAGGATAGTAGGTTTTTTTATATATTATTATTATATAATGTTTTACTTGAGTTTAAAAACCTAAGATTATTTCGCATTTTAACTTGCTGTCACATCAATTTCTTATTTTAATTAACATTTTTTACAGAGTAGTATTGGCAAAAAAGCTATGACAATCTGTGTTTACGAATCATTATATTCTGATGAATGCATTTTCCCATGTAAAAAGCATTTAAATGCCAGAGCCATGGGGGCCAGTTCTTTGATTTGTTTCCTACTGTTAATAAGTTTGTTTGTTTGTTGTTTCCTAAGTTTAGGCGGTAGAATTCCTCTAATAACTTTCTCGTCACGCGGAGAATGACTAGGAAATATCTAGGGATTTTCAATGTGTATTGTAATGTGATGTGTATACTAATGTCAATTGTACTCGCTACGCTCGTGCGCTAACCTCAAGCTGCAAAAATGGACTGCTTAAGGCACGAATAGACGTGACAGTGGATTTAGGTATCGTGCTATAAAATAGTATAGGATACTTATGACTTAAGTAGCCCATTATTGCACGGCGGGAAGTTAGCACCCGTGCGCAGCGAGCGTTATCGTAATGTACTATTTTAAGTTTATGATAGCAAATCATTTGATTTACTTCAATGTATTTTAAAATGCAAAAAATGTTATTATTATTATTATTATTAAGTCATATTAGTATAAAAGTGAAATAATAAAATAATAAATAAATTTATGTAAGGGACTTTCTTATTAAATAATATGAACTATATTGTGTAATTTGAAACTCAATGGTATCGTATACTTAAGTAGACCTATAAAACGAGCTCAGCGATTCGAATACCCCCCAGATACCACCAGATTTGCGCTGAAAGGTTTAGTATGCGCAAACACCATCTGCTGGACATCGGCGTGTAGTTATATACTTAAATAGGCCTAGGAAACGAGCTCAGCAACTTGAAAAACCCCCTAGGTACCCTCAGATCCGCGTTAAAAGCGCTGATATACGCAAAAATCCACTCCTGTGCATGCGCATGCATTGGAATACTTAATTAGACCTCGGAAATGAGTTCAGCGACTTGAAAAACCCTATATTTACCCTCACATCCGGACTAAAAGCAGCGATATGCACAAAAACCGTCTCCTGCGTATGCGCGTACAGTCGTATACTTATATAGTCCTCAAATTCCTGTACAGTGGGTCGAAATGCCCCCTGGGAACCCTTATATTCGGGCTAAAAACTTGTATTTGCGCAAAAATCCTCTCCAGCGCATGCGCATGGAGTCGTGCATTTAAATAGACCTCGGAGTCGAGTTCAGCTACTCAAAAAACCTCCTAGGTACCCTCAGATTCACGGTAAAAGCTTTGCTTTGCGCAAAAATCCTTTCCTGCGCATGCGCGTTGCACTGTACACTAAAATAGATATCAAAATCGAAAAGCCCCCTGGGTACCCTCATATTGGGGCTAAAAACTTTGATTTACGCAAAAATCCTCTCCAGCGCATGCACATGGAGTCGTACACTTAAATAGACCTCGGAATTGGGTTCAGCTACTCGAAAAACTCCTAGGTATCCTCAGATTCACGGTAAACGCTTTGCTTTGCGCAAAAATCCTTTTCTGCGCATGCCCGTTGTACTGTACACTAAAATAGATATCAAAATCGAATTCAGTTGGTCGAAATGCCCCCGGGGAACCCTTATATTCGGGCTAAAAACTTGTATTTGCGCAAAAATCCTCTCCAGCGCATGCGCATGGAGTCATGCACTTAAATAGACCTCGGAATCGAGTTCAGCTACTCGAAAAACTCCTAGGTATCCTCAGATTCGCAGTAAAAGCTTTGTTTTGCGCAAAAATCCTTTCCTGCGCATGCGCGTTGCACTGTACACTAAAATAGATATCAAAATCGAATTCAGTTGGTCGAAAAGCCCCCTGGGTACCCTCATATTGGGGCTAAAAACTTTGATTTCCGCAAAAATCCTCTCCAGCGCATGCACATGGAGTCGTACACTTAAATAGACCTTGGAATCGAGTTCAGCTACTCGAAAAACTCTTAGGTATCCTCAGATTCACGGTAAACGCTTTGCTTTGCGCAAAAATCCTTTTCTGCGCATGCCCGTTGTACTGTACACTAAAATAGATATCAAAATCGCATTCAGTGGGTCCAAAAACCCGCTAAGTGACCTCGGATACAAATCATATCCGAATTGTACCATGTATGAATTGTATACCTAACTTTTTTACCCGGTTTAAGCTTTTTTCACAATGTTTTTACACGAAACGTCCGAGATAGATAGATAATGATTTTTATTCGCATTCGCGGCATAAATTTAAGTAGATTGCATTACAAAAAAAAAGATCAGAATACAATATAAAAATTTAGTTAAACACAAGCTCAAGGTATACTTTAAAATTGCAAGAGAAAATATAATAATATTGTTTTAAGAGAAAAATAATACGGTATACCTAATTCGGAGATAAAATATAATTTATAAAAATAGAGCTAGAGCTATTAGTAGTAGCTATCGCAGCGTCAAACAATTAACTATAATATTCCAAATATCACAGAGTATAAATAATAAAAAAAAAAATAAAAAAAAAAGAATAACTAAACTAGTTATCACAGCTGTAGCCTCTATTAGGATCTGGCCAGTCAGTTAGGGGAGGTAGTGGTACCGCACGCCGACTATACACTGGCCCCGCAAAAGAGAGCTAAGGATCGAGATCGAGAAGGTGTTTATGCATCGCCCTCTTGAATGCAGTTAACGATGGCAAGTTGCGCAGGGAGGAGGGAAGCGAGTTCCAAAACCTAGCACATTGCACTTGAAATGATCGAGCCCCGGTTTCCGAGGTTACAAACGCGACTTCCAATTCCGGCGGCGGCCCCCTGCTGTTAGGCCTGGGATTGTGCTTCGTAAAGAAAGCTGCTAGGTATCCAGGCTCTCGCATCCGGGTAATTTTATACATTAAGATACTAGCAAAATAAAAACGGCGAGAGTCCGTACGAAGCCAGCCCAACCTTTGCCTGTA
>JAPYZO010009523.1:0-12033 GCA_030522905.1 Torymus flavipes | reverse complement strand
GGTCATTCTGATCGGTGAATAGCAATTGTTGCGGAATATTTTCATTTTTACGCTCTTAAAGTAAAACAAATTTAAATTAGTCCAAAGTGTATGAAAGTGAGATAGAGCTTTATATGTTTGTTTTCGAGAAATTATACCTTACTATATTAAACTAGTGTTTTATAGATTAAGATTCATGTCTTTTGACTGTTTGTTCAGAGAAGAAAACGCGGAAGAGTCAATCTCTAAAAGGGATTTAAAAACACAAAGCACGGTCGGCTGTACAGCAAGAGATCGACATAATACCAATAGTTAAGAGATGATTTCCATAATTCTAATACGCGAACACATTTTACGTCGTTATTCTGGATTATCTTTAATTTTATGGTAACACAAGTTATTGTTATAGCCTTCGTATATACATCGGCGGTGATAGAAGCCAGAACGAGCTGTGTAAATCGCTTTCCTTTATAGCGTCGGAATTATGCGCATTGTTCACAGCATTGTGCAATCGTATGTAACTATAAATTTTGAAATTTTATTATTTACCCACTGCGTATATGTGAATTCACATTATATAGATAAGAGAATTATGGATATGTGAATTTCCTTTCATCATTTTATTCAAATCGGCACAATGTTTTCCAGCTCTGTCTATATACAAACGATTAACGATTTATTGACTTATATAAAAAATATTATATTTAAATAAAATTGCAATAAAATTAATTTTCCAATCATTTATATATATCAAACATAAAGGTTTTTTCTACCGAGAATTCAATTAGATATTTTCTAAAACTTGACCAATGCAAAAAGGAGAACTAAATATCTATATCAGAAGTAAATAATATTAAATAGACTGGACTCATTTATCAAAGCCGGCTCATTAGATAAATTAAAGCATTACCACTCGCTCTGAGTTTTTAAAAAGCGCTACTACACAGCCCACACACACACACACCATAAAGTTCGATGCCGCGTCGAGCCGGCCGGCGCTGCTGCACGCTCTCGCGTATCTGTTTCACTTTCCAGCTGGCGCTATATACTCGCACTTACTCACACGGTTAGAGAAAGTGCGCGTACTTACTCGGAGATCCGATCGGCATTCAGTGCGCGCACACGCGCGCGTCTCTTTTTCTCCTGGCCGTCGATTTTCGGCGATACACACTCGCTCGTTTGGATTAACGGGACGTGTGGGCGCTTGCGACACGGTAAACATACACCCGCACGGACATTATGTGTGTGTATTGCGCTGCACGATCGGTGTATATATATATAGGAATCGACGCGAAAGTAGCGTAATTCGACGACGAGCCTCGATGATTTCATTTAAGTGATCGATGAATGGCGGCTGACGGCTCTATTGAGCGCTTATCGAGCGGCTATTGTGCCTGTGCGAATGGATAAGGCCCTGTATGGAATTTCGATCGGGCGTGGGCTGCTCCAGTTTGTTTTTTCGCCCGTCACCGCGAGAGCCCGGGTCGAAAGTGTGAAAAAGGAAGTTATTTTACAGCGTCATGGGAATTAAATTATTTTTCGAATAAATTGCTCTTAAATACTCGCGCGAGAGCTCACGTGTACAAGACTATAAATATCGTACAGTGTATTTGTACTTTCATTATTGCGGATATTCGATTACATGTTTAAAGATTTACTCATTGAGACCAAATGATGACCTAGTATAATAAATTTAATTTACCGAATGAGAATAAATTGTACTCGTTAATGTCATAAAATCCAATCAACTTTGGTGCTAATGAAAACTTGATACGATACTCTCATAACGGTTGGAATAGATAGAGATATAAATGTAAAGCTATGTTTCCTGTACACACCTATAATCCCATTTAGCGATCATCTATATGCAAAGCCTTTAGTAAGCGATCCCCGTATACACAATAACCGATGCTAAAAATAATATGCTCCCATATCATCGGCATCGTACAGCTATATCTTAAGTTTTTGCCCCGAGTACGTCACGAGCAGCGAGCTCTCTTCTCTGTTCGAGCGAGCGAATAAAAAGGCTTTATTAGACACGTAATTTTACGACGTACAGATACAATCAATTCTGCGCTCAATAAAGCGCTGTTGCGATTTTAAACATCGCTTATGATTTGCCGGCCGCCGCGAAAAAACGCCTCTACGTATAATGCAATAATATCGTAGCGAACGCGCGCCGCAGTAATCGAACGATTTCTCACGCTGATGAACTACAAAAGTACCGATACAGTTATCCTTTCAGTGGGATGACTGTACTGTTTCGCTTCGACCGAGAGAATCATGCATGTAAATACATATTAGTTGGCCATTTAGACGCCCAAATGAAAGCATATAATAGTGTGATTATATTTTGAAAGGGCTTTTTAATTTTCAGGCAATTACGAATATTTTTTTTGATAATTGTGTGTGTGTGTGAGACTAAAAAATTGTAATACTGCCAATTAGAATACTTTTTTCTAGGATATCGTAAAAAAGATAATCTATTCTTTTTATTATCATGGCATGATTTTCATTTATTTATGAATCTAACTATATTTTCTCTAACCATTAATAACGAGCAACATGCATGTGCAATACCGTTTTTTTTTCTTTAACGCAGTTTTCAGCAGTAAACTCTTCGCATTATTTCCAACTGCATTACATAACGACAGCTCAAAAAAACAAACAATCCCTGCTATAAATAGCCGGACAACGAGCCCGCATGAGGCTCAGACAAGGTACAGGAAAAAGAAGTCATATACGGTACCTGGAATGTCGGATCCGCCGCAGCTGCAGTCGGGCAGAAGGCAGACGTCCTTGCGGCACTTGGCAGCGGGCTTGTCAACCTGAGGTGTAGGGTAGATCGCGGCTGGGCGCGTGGGAGGGAAGCGGTAGATGTCGACGAACTCCTGGGCCTTTGATACAATCTCCGTCGAGGGCTTGAGGGTCGGGCGCAGGCGTCTGTATGCACAGCGACAATATTTTTTGTTTTATTCAAGCCTGAGCAAGAAGGAGGAAGAAAGCGGGTGTCGCAATAGCGCGCGAGCGGATTATTTTCACTTTCGCGAGCGATGCGCTTTATGGCGTCCTCGTCGATTTCGTTTCGAGACGCGCGCACGCACGCGAGTGCTATATGCCGGGTGTGTATCTGTGTCACGCACGCGTGTGATTTGTATTGTTTGCGTTCCTTTTCTTTTCTTTTCGAGAAATTCGAAGAGGCTCCGATTTCATTTTCGTTTTGGTTGATTTGGTACTGACGAATCGATTCGTTGCGTTATATATTTTTTCTTTTTTCTTCTTGCAACGTTATGCACTTTGATGATGTTTGTGTAGTGTATTTACGTATGTTCGGAACAGATTTTTTAAACGAAATTCATATATTTGTATTAAAAATTTTCCGGTTTTCCAATTTTGTTATATAGTGTTGAACTTCAATTTAATAATGAAATTAAGTGGTATAAGTTGAGCATTAAAACTCACAGTTAATGAAGACTAAAGTCTTAATTGAATATTGAAATTTGAAAAGTATCAAGTTGCACTCTCGTTATAGCTACATATGCCTGAAGGCATATTTAAAATGGTTACAGAATTTTAATTTAGTTTCAAAGTGTATATGGCTATCTCATTATGGAAATGAAAAATTGTCTACATGTCCCCAAATTTTGATAACATGGGATATTTATTCTTACATGCATTTGGTTTATCAGAAAGTAGACAACAGAATCTTTAATTTAAATTAAAATATTAGAAGAGAGAGTCATTAATTTACTCTCTCGTCGTAACGTTTATCTTTACTATTCTTTAAAATTGACATTTTTCTTATTATTCGGAATAGAAGTAAAAACTATGTTTGCACGCAAAATTTATGGTTCTATATCTTACGTATGTATAACTTTCGACTTTCTAAACAAACTCCTTATGATATGGTATAATTTACAAAATAAAACATAAAATTGCTGAAAAAGTAGATTTTTACATGAATAATAAATCCCCGATAAGTCTATGCAAACAAATTAATAGTTATATAACGAATTAATGACATTTAATTATCATGACAACTGGTTTGTATTATTTTGTATATATAAAACACCACTTTCAACAATATTTAGAAAAATAAATGAATGGTCAACTTACGGTGGTGCAGTTCCGCGATTCACCTGTTGACGGCTTCGGCTATATGAAAGTAAGAAAAAAACATGCGGTGAAAACAAAATCATTAAGAAAGGTGATCGGCATTATGTATTTAAATTTTTTACATAATTAAACCATACCGAGAGAAACACTATAATATGATAATAGATTTTCGTCTGACACCTACGCGTAACTAGCGAGCTTGTCAATTAAGCCATCCAACTAATCTCGAAAACAATCTCAATTAAGGCTCCGTATAGCGCACAAGAATGCAAATACATCTGACTTGGCATCCAGGTGCTGACAGCGCGGTATCAAAATCAATCGATTAACATGCAAATCCACTCACGGCGCCTATAATCTCCGATAGTTTTCCAGCGGCGTATAGATAGGTATATACATAATAAAAGTAAGCATAGTCAGCGACGCGTGAGTCTCATAGACTGTAGCTGCACTCGGCACGAGAGCGAAATTGGGTCTCGGACGGCGCTTCGCGGGACTCGTTACATTCTATACACGGACTTTATGGGCTCACGCGCGTCTTCCCGGAATAGAGCCGGTGCAGCGGTAGCGAGAGAGAAATGACGAGCCGCGTCGCGTCGTAAAGACGACCTTGAGAGAGCCTGCGGTTCATTGCAGTGTGGGGGTACAGCTTTCACACTTTCATCGGAGGTGTTGTATACCTATACGATGTGCATGCCATGCGCGCGACAGCCGCGCTGCTGTATCGAGAGATTGTATAATGGCGTAGAGTCCGATTGTTCGAGTTTCGCGGTGTTTTTGCGACGAGTCCACGATGTGGGTTTATGCATTTCGTGTTTTTTTGACAGAGTTATTGGTAAACAAACGTTATGCAACAGCGATGTGCACGCGTTTACGGGCCGGATTTTACGGCTTATTAATTATCGAGTATGAGGCAAGATTGTTAGTCGATGGTTTTGTTTCTTTTTTCGGTTCGTTGCGGTACTCGTCTCTTTGAAACGTTGTTTTATACGCATCAATACTTTCTAGTACAATGAAAAAGGTCTTTTGGTAATAAATTTTTTATAGCGCTACTGCGCTTTTCAAAGCAATTATAAAATCATTGTTTTCACTACTTTTATCTTGATTTTCTATATGAAAATAAAAATAAATAAAAGCGTATAGTCGAATTTATAGAGAAGATTCGAGAGCAATGGAAATTTGTTTATTTCAAGCGGAAAAATAAATAAAACTTTCAACGCGAGTAAATATTTGAATCCGAAAGTCTATACCAAACTCACTCGAAGCCGAATGTAAAACTCCATACTATACATTTTGTCCGCCTCATCTTTATTTTCACTTCTGATCGGCCTACACTTTCAAATTCCATTTTTTTCCGAGTTTCATGTAACCTGAATTTCTCCGTCCGCTGAATTTTTCAATAAAATCGGCGGATAAAAATGTGCGGCTCGTTACTCTCTGCGGACAAGTATCGGATTTACCTCGGTGGAGCGCTAGCGGAGTACGTGCGGGCGCTGGTCGCCGGCGGCGGGCTCTGCGTGGTCGTGGTCAGCGGGATGAAAGTGTCGATGATGGCGTTGGGCGTCGTCACGTGGACTACCGGGTGGCTCAGGACATTCGGCCTGCAACACGATAATTGCCGTGGCATTTCATTACTTGCGACGTAATGCGCGCGCGCGCGCGCAATTGTGCACGCTTCACAGCGAAAATTGAGTTGTGAAATTCAGCGTGACAGGAATTGTTGTTTGCGAAAAGATTTTCTGCCTTTTACACAGCTGAAGCGTTCATTGACGCTAATTGTTACTTGTTGCGCGCTCTGTCGCGTCAATTGATTTTAAATGAAAGGCTTTGATATTGCGCGCTTGTGCACTTTAAAATAAACTTATTAAGCGTGCTACTTTTACATCGCGTGTTAAGTTGCATGCTGTTATCTTAAGTATATGTATAATAATCAGGCGCCATAATTACAATTTACCGGATTATTGAAAATAATAACAGACATCAGTGCATGAATAACAATAAATCGATGTATTATGCAATATTCACGTTCGTGATATTTAAAAATGTTTCCTGTAACTATATTATATTGAAGGAAGTGGAGAAAACAATTGGAGCAACGATGCCGCGTATTTACGTAAGATATAACTTTTTTTTCTCGAGGGAAAAAGATTAATTACCTACAAATCTTTCTGTTACTCAATTTCGCAAGGTGGTTCAAGAAGTAGAATAGCAATCTTACATGTTCGTGTCGTTTATGAGTTTGTGAGAGAATTTGATAAAAACTGTTCACATTACAAGTTGAAAAAATGATTGATCTTTTCACATGGAATTACCGTCAATAAATAAGTATTGTTCGAGAACCTCAATTAAAAATAACGTATATAATAATGTTCAATTATATAAGAATGCACTAATGATCATTTTTATTATGAGAAACTAAAAAAAATTATTGTTACAGTTGTTACATACAAGTTCCGTATTTGTTATTGTGAGCAAATTTTTTTTTCGTAGCTAAATGTGAAGATTATGCACTGGGCTTTTTGTATCCCTTTGAAATGCATTCTATCGATGGGAAAAGCGTAAGAAACAATTTCAAATTATAAATAACCGACTTTCTTAAATCTAGGCACAAGTCTTTCACTATTTATAAAATCAATAATATCTTAAAGAACATCTACATGCAGCAACTGAATAATTAATTACCTGAGTGATTGTCCCTCGGTGATGCGGAATTTGTTTTTGCTCAGGTGCTGAAAGTCAGTAAAAGCGAATAAATATAGTGAAATATGTAAACATCATTACCCAGTCAGCACATGAATAAAAGTGCATGCATTTTTCAAAGAAAAGTAACTTTCTTGAGAATCTGCTTAACATTAACCTGTTTTACAATGCATGCAATTATTATGGTATTAAAACGATTAATCAGTATGATATTTTAAATATCGCATTAAATTAGGACATTAAATTGACAGAAAAGAACTGTTCATCACATGCAAGTCATGCACAGCAGTTTTAGTATCATGCTTTTTATTTTATTTCTTTTAAAATTGCTTGAAATCAGTTATTTAAAAATTCTTTATCAACCGAAATAAAGTTATAATAATGTTAATGAAAATCATTAACATACCTGGCTATCATAGATATCATAATCCTGAATTGTAACGTCCTGATTTATGTTATATTTATCGGCTTCGTGGACGGCTACCTTCTTCGGTTTTTGCACGTAGGGCTTGGAGCTCGGCGACACCTCAGCACGGATATTCTGCTGTTGTTGCTGCTGTTGGGGTTGTTGCTGGGGCTGCTGTGGTGGCGGTTGGATTGGCACCGACTGATTCACGGTGTACTGGTTGTAATCTAGGAGAAGGAAGTGATCGTCATGTAAACAATAGCTCGATGACTGGTAATTTTACGCTCCGATTCTTTTTAATGGAGCGTAAAAAGTAGTTTGTAGATAATTCGGCCAACAGATTACTTTTTTCTCGATAATCACGTACTTAATTGGGAATCGTTTAGTAGAGATAAAAAAAGCGAACTGTTAAAATAAGCTGAGACTAGATTATCCAAGCGTGCTTTGCTCACTTTCAACAATTCAATTCTTTCACATGCAATGTAATGCGATAAATATATACACTGAATGTATCATTAATAAAATTAAATATTTTTGAAATATTTTGTATTTTCAAACAAACATTAAATCCAGTTTCTACCTTCCAAACAAGCCTCAACTCTGTAATTGTGTGTTTACGTCGTGATTCAATTGTTTCTCGAAAACCATCAAACAAGTGCATCGCAAATACGCATTAATTTAATCATACGGTTGCTTAAAACGTGCTTGCTACGCGTCATAAATATGTAACCGATACATAAATCAATAGTCCGTTACGTTTTGCAAAAGATTATGTTAATTCATGTAAGTAGAATTTTCTCGAGTTCGAAAAATTTCTATTGCAATTTAATAACAACGCATGCGCGTGGCAAAGCAAATGTAGAGCGCAGTAAAAGATGTTGAGCTGCCGCGTAACGGGCTATTGTTTCTCAAGAAGTTTTTTTTCTATTATGCTTCGCGCTTTACAGAAATACGAAATAATGCGAATAAGTCATAAAGTATATGCCCGTCTAAGGTTATTATTAGAACAACGTACATTGCACGTATGTCGAAAAATCGTTACGCATTCCGATTTCTATATGCACGTAGAAAACTTCAGTACGGGGAATTCGATTTGTTTCGTGATTGTTCCGACCGGAAATTAATTGAGTATTTCACGGATAGAAATTAGATTATCCAATCTGATAGGATACTGATTTAATATTTGAAATTTCATGTGTGTTAATATATAACTAGGTTATAGAAATAATTAGAAAGGCGCGTGTAACCCACGCACATCAATCTATTTTTTGAAAAAATGTAATATGATGACTTTTAAAAATAACAATGGACCATTTTAAAACTTTGAGCAAAGTAAGCGACTACTTTCTATGTTCAATTTTTCCGCTGATCAAAGTAAACGGTTGGTGTAGGGGTCATGTACAATGTTTTCTTTGTTTACTCTCAAATAATATCGCAGTCACCGTCGTGCCCTAAAACTAAGATCATCTGGATGCCCTAATTTTCCGAAACTTTTTCTGATAGCTAATGTTTATTTTTTCACTATAGTACACCGTTTTTCCTTTAACATTTTTTTTCTAAACAGCTATATAGTTGACGTCATTAGGGTACAGTAATGATAAATGAAATTTAATCATTTTACGTTTCATGTAGGACATAATTATAAACTTTTCTATTTGAAAGTAAACCTCATATCATTTTTCATAAAATACGCAATATAAATCACTTTAGAAATAAAAAGTATTTTTCGCTAATAAAAAAACGATTATATAAGATTTTACTATAAAACAGATAGTAAATAAAAAATTTTATATCCATCCGAAGACACATAATAACTAGCTATATTCAAAACGCTTATTGCACCCGGAATCAAATATATTTCCATCCGACATTGATTTTTAAATTATACGCTTTTGACTCACAACATTGCCAATGAATCTCTTTCTCTGGCGAAGCAAGATCAGAAATTCACTCCGGGCGAACTTTCTTCAAAAAACCAAGCGCGCGCGCGCCAGTCGAGACGAATATGAATAGCCTCACATCAACGGGCGTATTAACGAAATGGCTATTCTATATAGGAACAACAATAATCGTCGCTGTCGTTAACAGCTTAAGTGGCTTAACCGAACAGAAGCAGCGCCGTTGACGGCGGCTATTGAAATTGTCAAAAGGGTTTCCCTACATAATAGCGGACCCACACAAAGTACGTGGACTTTCTCAAAAACTCATTCCCATGTATCGCCGCTGCGCCGCGCTATACTTTAGAAAGTCGAGAGAACCCGCGCGCTCGGTAAACCCTTACGTAAGCCGCATATTTCCAAAAAAAACTAATCAAGACTCAGCTGCTACTCGAAGCTTATATTTCGCCTGGGTGTGCACGTGATCACGCGTCGATTCCGCGAATACATGAAGAAAGAAATCTACGTGTGTTCTTATGCATTGAATAGGAAACTGAAGGGGCATACCGTCATCCTTGTAGATGGAGACGTCGTCATCGTAGATGGTGTAATAAGGATAGCTCTGATCGGGATCGCTGTAGTACGATTTCGAAACGATCGGAGCGGCGGTCGAGGCGCTTGTCTTTGGCGCGATCCTCTGCGCTGGCGCTTCCGATGACACGCTCCTGAAACACGAGATGGAAAACATGAGAGATTCCGAAATCGTGTTCAAAATATGCAAAGAATTTTGTTTGGCAGAAAGTATAGATTTTAAAAATTATAATGTAAAAAGTAATGTATAGTAAATATGAGATAGTTTGTAAAATAGAATTCGCTATAAAGTACCTGCATTTAATGTAAGAATTCGTAAACTATCTGTGTCATGCAAAATATTTATGAAAATGAACGTTGGCTAAAATAAAAGCCAATGCAGGCAAAATTGTTCTCGAATTCATATAGAGCGTGTGGCAAGTGAAGTATTTAGTATCCAGTAAAGGCACTAACCTGTAATGAGTTTCCGTCTGGGCGCGCGAGTTTACTATCCTGTCCTTCTCCCTCTCCTGAAACAGAAAAATACAGTATTTATCAAATCACGCGGATGCGCCATAAATCCTGCGGGTAATACGCAGCAGCAGCATTGGGGTGTCGCTCGGCTTTCGTGAAATTGACGGCCCCGCGTGAGGAGGAAGCGCGAGAGAAATATAGATTTTTCGCGCATTAGTTACGGCCGCGCGGAAAGTAACTCCGCGCACACCTGGGCTGAGAAAAACCGGGGGGATTTAAATTTACGTGCACCTAACTCGCGCGCGCGGCGGGTATATTAATTGCGCCGCGGTCTGCTTTTCGCTTGATGCCCGATGTGTGTATAATGAGAGCCTTGAACTTAATTTATTACCGAATTTCGCGCGCGCGCAAGGCCGGTATATAACTTCAGAGGCGGCGCGAGCCTTATTGACTTCCGCGTTCGAATGAATCTCGAAAATTTTCACGGTTATTTATCAGCCGCGGTTAACGCGAGTTCATTAAATGTGAGGAGTATGGAAAATTTGGATTTTTCGCTCTGCAGGCCGTAATTTTAATTTAAAATATCGCTAATTTACCCGTGCTTTATGGAAATTGCAAAGTAGTACGAGAACATTTTTACATTTTAGTAAATCAGTTATTTCAGCAAATTCGTTGCACTGCACCGACAGTGGTGTGCAAAACCGTATAATTATTTAGTTACAAGCAATAAATCACGAATGATTGGTATTAATAGAGCGATTTTGAATCTTAATTCGAGATTGCATTCATTTTTAAATTTGTGCTGTATAATACATTCATATATAGCCGTAATTACTCTATTTATGATACCATCAGCCGCCAATAAATCAGTAAAAGGCGCTCTCTAAACCAATTTGCTCGATTAAATCTAAAAACGCTCACGGCAAAATAAATATTGGCCCGGCAAAGAGCTCGCGAAAAAAAGGACGTATCGTTCGCAACGAACAAAAGATCTTTTCAGTACAAATGAGACGAGATCGGGTCCAATTTGTAGCATGATCTATGAACCGATTGTCTTTCTCTCCCGTAATCGTATATTATACATCCGAGAGGGAGACAGAGCGCGGAAGAGCCAAAAGGGGGGAAAGAAGCGATCGAAAATTCGAGCGGCACGAGCTGTTACGAGACGACGGAGACGAGGACTAATGAAGCGTAACGGGGAGACAGGCGTCCCCGCGGGACATCCGCGAAGGATACGACCCGCCACTGGCGAGCTCATTCCGATCGATCGAGAATTCACCTGATCTATCCGCACGACACGATTACTTGAGATTAGCTTGATATTGCACGAGTAATGTCCCCGAAGTCATTTTCCTCGGTTCTCTATTATTTGTGGGAAAAAGTTCATTGTGAACCGACTAATGCATAGTACAGGTCTTTTATTTTTGATTTCTTTAATTGGCTTCTAGTAACAACAATTTTAACCCTTTATAGTTCTTTTATTAATATCTTTGTCTTATTCAGCGAAGTGACATTTTATTTCTGTGGTATGCTTATATTTAACCGATATTATTGCTAATCGGGAATGAGACCCACTTTTATTTTAACTGTCTTACAACTGACATAATGAGCGAAGAAAATTAATGCTGATTAAAAATTTTTCCATCCGTATTGGCAGTTTTTCGCCAAGCTAGTTCCTAAATAGAAGTTTACAAACAAAAATCTAAACTGGTCTGTTTTGTCACTTCCAATTAAATTCTATAAGGCACTACCACTTTACTTTTAGAGAATAAATAAATTAGTATTTTACAGGTAACAAAGTGTTTGTTGCTATAACCGTAAATGAAAAATAATGGTCCGAAAACTTAAGTAAATACAATTAAAGCATAACTCTCATGTCCTATTACAATGTAAATATCTAGAATAAATAAA